>VXBU01004753.1:1379333-1432531 GCA_013400315.1 Bombycilla garrulus | reverse complement strand
TAAAAGTTGTAGGGCCACTCAATGTTCCTTAAAAAGTTTCAGCAATGATACAATAAATTGGATGTGGCCTCACTTGTTTTCCATAGCACTGTGAGGATCAGCCTTTCAGGTTTTGCTGCCTGAATAGCTCAGAAGGCACTGGAAAGAGAAAGAGTTTCAGGAGAAACTCTTTAATTCATCAGGCACTGAGGCCTCTGCCTCATCCTAACACCACCTGTCCGCACCTCATTGTGCAGATTTTGGATGCCTGTGTAAAAAATGGTCCAACAGCAATGGCTGAGAGAGTTTTTACTCAGTTGGACAGACCCCCCATGGTTTGGGGATGTATCCTTGTCTTCCAGAGTATCAAAAAAAAAAAATAATCTAGTTAATAAATTTAAAACAACTGAGCACTTTAAAACCTTCAATATTTGTTATTTTATTTTTATTCTGCCTTTGCTCCCCACCATGTCTGGTGTCATCTTTTACAAAAATAAGATAAAAAAAAATATTTGCAAAACAACACTTCACAGACTCCTAGAATGGTTTGTGTTGGAAGGGACCTTAAACATTAATTGATTTCACCTCTCTGCTACAGGCAGGGACACCTTGCACTAGGACATCCTTTGAGCCCCATCCAGTTGTTGTTATTTATTTTGTCACAGAATATATGGTCAAAATCTTCTAATTTCTTTCCCTAGAAATAAAATTTTCCTAGAGGTTTATTGGAGAACATTCAAACATCAGGAAAGTAATAAAGAATAGTTGAAAAAAAAAAAAAAAGCGGAAACATAATTGTTGCAATGAGATATTGTAGATACTATTATAATCTATTGTGTGATAAATAAAGACACATGGACCTCTGGTTTCATTGAAATCTTGCACAAGACCGAACAAGTTTGACACCTGAGCAGAAAGTCTCTGGCTTGAAGACATTACAGTTTTCTGTTAGAACTAAAAATATGGAGAAGACAACAGAAAGACATTGAAAGAGAAGGACATGCATGGGCAAACTTTGCTGTCTGTAAAACCCAATAAAATAGACTACTTGAATTATCAGATTTCACAGACTTTGTCAATATATGCGTGGAAAAACTTCTAGATTGTAAATTTTGGTCAGAAAAAAGGCACTGCATTTCACAGCAGAGCAGACATGCACACCAACTGTACAGGCATCCAAGGGGTTTGTTGTTCTGAGCCAGAATTTTACAGAAATCTGTGTATCCAAGTCCTCAAACTGTATTTTCATTGACAGATGAATGTGGGTAACCTTCACAAGTAAATCAGGTTTTTCATTCTCAGTGGTCAGACCATTTCCTTTGTGGCTATATGAAGTCAGTTCTTCGGTCAGAATGTGTTGCAGGAGGAATTTCTGGGGATAGAAAACTGCAAAATGAAACTGAGATCAGTGCAGCAGGGATGGAGGATACAACATTAGCTCAGACGGGATCCACCTCTCTTACACTCTGGGTTAGTGTAGTTTTTGATAGAATTTGAAAATTCTGTGGGATGTCTAAGCTGGTGAACATAATGCCAACAATAAGGATTGTTAGGAAAGATTACAATAGGATTGACCAAGCAGCTGCAGTCAACATCTAGCTCCAAGAACATCATTTATATATATATATATATTAGGAGCATCCTAAATATTTTTCAGTTTGCTAGGATGAAAATACTTATCCTAACAATCATTTTATTATCAGTTCCCTGTTTCTGTACCAGCTCTCCATTGGTGAGCACAGTCCCCCAAACCCAGCCAGGGGAGCTGTNCATCCTAAATATTTTTCAGTTTGCCAGGATGAAAATACTTATCATCCTAACAATCATTTTATTATCAGTTCCCTGTTTCTGTACCAGCTCTCCATTGGTGAGCACAGTCCCCCAAACCCAGCCAGGGGAGCTGTTTCTGACAGGATGCTCAGACTCCAGAGCTCATAGTGCAGATCTTTTGGTGGGATTTTTGAGCCAGGGAGTGAATGTGCTTCAGAAATTCTTGTTGGCTCTTACTGTTCTTCTTGAAGCAAGCTCTTGAGAAAATCTTACTAATGGCATCTTTGTTCACATGGAGATGCAGAATCCAAAAATCACCACTTCTTTATTCTCTCCTATTCTGCACCTACAGAAGACACTGGGCCAGGTCATGGGATGCTGACAGATACCAGTGGTGACCTGTCCCTTGTAATAATTGATATAACAAAGGGAAATAAAGGTGATCCTGTGAAATTACCTAGACCTTACTCACAGACTTTTCTTCAAAGGAATCTGCACTCTGACTGCTGAAGCAATCTATTGTTTTGTGGGCCTGTTAGATGTGTCCTTGCTCCAGGAAAAGCTGACAGCAACAATAGCAAAAAATAGGAGTGAATATCAAGTATACAGTGTAATGCATATTTCATCAGAGCTTGGCAGCTCTTTCTCTGACTCACAATAAATTCGCTTCTTTCACTCTGACTCCCAAAATATAAACACAACACAAAGCCTTTCCAGAATAAAATCATTGAAAGTGTGAGTACACCTTCTCAGGAGTGCTGTAACTTCAGAGGACTGTTTGCTTAGCTGGAAATCCCAATTATATCCATAGTTAATGGAGAAGCTGCTACTTTAAATACCTGGTTTCATTTCTCTGAATACCAAGATCGACTTTTTCTCCAATTAATGTGGTGAAAACGTGCTTTCTGTTCTTATTTAAGATGTCAAAGTGTCAGATCATTTCTTTACAGCTCAAACAGGAGACACGTGTTTACAAAAAAATAAAATAGAATAGTTCAGTCAGAGCTGCAGTTAATAATTTCAGAAATGATACAACAAGATAGAATTACTATTGTATTAAGGTATAACATGACATAATTGTGACAGGCCTTGACATGTGCTGGGCATGATTGTCTGTCACACAGCAGTTGCTGAATCTTCACCAAATCAGTCCAATGCAAGAAATCAAAATACAATTTAAGCTGGACAAATTCAGGCTGAGTGAAAGACTGATGTATTTTAATGATGGGAGTAATTAACCTTTGCAGCAAGGATTTTGATGTATATCCTATCTCAGGTGAATTTAGATGAAGGTTTTAAAATTTATTTTATTTTAGTAAATAAGGAGCTCATTTCAGCACAGGGATATTCAATGCTATCCAAACTAGACGAACAGTAATTTCTTCTAATTGACAGAAAATCTACTGTTAATACTTCTTCCACAAAGCTGTCAAACATATTTCTTAGAGAAAGGTGGTTGCTATCAGTCCTCCTTTAGAATAATTAACCACTGTTTTACAGCTGCTACCTGTATGTGATTTAAAGAGACCTGCTTTGCAGTGAGTGATGACACAGTCACGGCATCTCACTCAAGTTTAACTGTCTAATTATTAAAAGTGTTGACTTCTCTATCTATTTCTGGAGCTAGTAAATTAATTACTAAGCAGCAGAAATTGATAAACAGCAGTGGAATTATGGATAGCCATTAACAAGCTGTTTTTAAAACTAGATAGTCCTTCCAAAATGGATTTTAATTAGATGGCTGGCTTTGCATTGATAAGCTCTCAGACATTCCATAATTGTATCTCATGAGCTTTCTCAAATAAAATTAGCACTTTCACAAATTTTATTCAAGCTTGGCAGGAGAATTTCAGAAAATTACAGCATGAAGAGTCCTAGAGGTAGAATCTTTTTCTCCTTCATAGTTAATCTAGAAACTTTCAGGCTAAGTGCATTTTCCAGTTCTATGGTATTGGAGGAAAAGTGTAAGGCATTATAGCCAAAGGGGCTATAAGTCAGAGTTATTTGAAGGATTAATATGCCAGAGGCCATCATCTTTCAATATTGCAAAATGAGTTAATGGCTTTCATTGCATAGACTATAAAACCACAAGGGATTCTACTAAATTTTGACCTTCTGTCTATCATTGGGCACTCAGTGTTACCAAATATTGTACCTTGGATTTGAGTTAGTCAAAGAATTTAAATTTCAGGGTTTGTCAGGTGTGTGTCATTGGCTGAGAAAAGAAGAAGCCAAGGTGTGACCGAAACCTGAGGTTGCAAAGCATGGAAATCAATTGGATATCCTTTTCCTACTGTACATTTGAAGATAAATTGCATCCTAATTTCACCTTAGCAGTAAAAGGCAACCTACTACATCCACAAAACCCAAATCTTTGCCTGTCAGACCTAACTGGAAATTTCTTTCCGGGATGCAGTGAGTGCTCTGACTCTAAAAGAGCAAAAATTTTCTGTGCCACCTTGGAGTACTGAGCGCCACTATCATGGATGTCTCTGAGGAAAGCGGAGAAAAAGAAACCAGCCAACCCCAAATATATCTGGTTAATGGTTTACTCGGGAAAAAACACTCCTGGAGCCCTTCAGGCAACTGAGGCATGGCACAGAATTGTTATCTTTCTTCAGGAAAGCATTTTGAACATGCCAGGAGCATTTTATCTGTTTAGCATGCTATGAAAGAGAAGCCTGAGACAATACGTAAGTGGGGTTTGAACCATTCTTCCCGCCTTTCTCCAAGATCCTTCTAGGTCATGGCTGAGTTCCAGTTTGCAGGATGTGATGAGTAAAGACTGTGTGAACTCCCACAGGGCCAAGTTTTTTCCAGACAGAAAGAATATTTGCTTTTCAGAGGATAGAAGAGAAAAAAGGAGAAAGAAAATACATTGGTTGTGGGGCTTTTTTCATAAAGTTCTTGGTGTCAGGGTCATGAGGATGATAATTCTTAATGGCCCAGACCAGCCTCCCCTGGACCTCCACCTCTTTTGCCTGTGGACATAGCAGCCTCATTTAAGCTCAGACCTGGGCTTTAGTCTGTGTTTGATCTGAGCTCTGGTTTTGCTGGTCTCCAGTCCTGTCTCTGACCCTGCCTCCTGGATGGAATTTGGACTTGACTGTAGTCTTCTCCTCAGATCTGTGTTTTGTCTTGTCCCATTTGGGTCCTGACAGGCCCCCTGAAAGGTCCATGGACCCTTTATCTGCCATGCAAGTGGTCAAATATTGGAACAAGGCCCCAGAAACTAAGAAATCTTCATCCTGGGAGACAGTCAAACCTCACTGGGCGAGGATCTGAGCTGACTGGGAGAGGCACTGGCCCAAGTTCCCCAGAGAAGCTGTGACTGCCTCATACCTGGAAATGTTCCAGGCCAGGCTGGATGGGGCATGGAGCAACTGGGACAGGGGAAGGAGTCCCTGCCCAAGGCAGGGAGGTGGAATGAGGTGATCTTTAAGGTCCCTTACAATGCAAACCATTCTGTGATTTTGTGATTCTATACAATCAAATTTGGCCCCACTCTGATGGGAGGACTGGACCAAGTGAGTTGCTATAAAAGTTGTTTCTAACCTGTCTTATCTTTTGCACCTAGTAAAACCACTAACAAAATAATTCGCTACAGAAACTACACAAATGAACAGCACAAATGAACAGCTGATGTCTGAAATCACAACAGAATGGCAATTCTCCCTGTCCTATTTCTTCTCTCTGCCTCTATTAGCAGGGGCAGGTCTCTCAAAATGGAATTATTTCTCAGGAGCTCATCTGTTCCTTCTGTGCCAAGAACAAAGGAAAAAAATATTTAGAATGAGTGTGATGTGAACAGGATCATTGCAAAGTAAAATGTTTTTCAAAGTTTCCCAGGAGGTATCACTAGTTTTTTAGATCCATCTGGAATTCAATCACTGTTACTTGCCAGCTGCTGCTGGGACCTTCCAGTTGTTTCTCCTCTCCTGGACACAACACGTAGTGAGAGCAGGTTTTGCTGCTGATATAACTCTGATGGACAGCCACATAAGCTGGGAATACAGGCAGCTTTTTGGTTCTGCTTTTTGAACTGGACCAGATTTATTAAGTACTGTCTTGGCTGCTTACAGCTGGGGTAATTGGAAAGTACAATATCTGAAATTCCACACAGAATACAGCCAGTGGAAGAATCCCTTTGGTTCATAATTCTGACAGCTTTATTTAAAGTTACAGGCTCAATTTTGGAGGGCACATATGATAGGACTTATATTTTATATTTTATGCCCTGAAAGACAGCCTCTAAAGGCATGCAAATTTCTGTCCAAAACAAGCACATTTGACTTAGAAATTCAGTAATGAGAACTTACAAACTCTAGATATTAATCCTCACTATCTACCAAAATGACCATGTTATAAAAACCGCAAGAATCAAACAAAATTATTTATACTTGCCTGTTAAAACATCACAAAATATTTTGCTGCCCCTTGCAGTGCCTAAATTTGGATTACTGGCATGCTCTGTGTCCCTCACTGCCAGGAGAGAAGAACTGCAACTACAGCTTTCTGCAGGTGCTGAACTTGAGCACTGCAACGACTCCCCACTGCTTGTGATCAATTGTATTCCTCAGCAGTGGAGAGTTTGACACATCACATTCCCAGAAAGGTGCCTTATTCTTTCTTAAGTTTTCTGGGAAGTGATTTGAATCGCATTTCACAGATATTTGAAGAGTTCTGTGAACACTGTTCGGTTTAGTTGCCTCAGACACCTGCAAGCTTGAGGTAAAGAGAAACAACAAAAAAATTCAGTTTAAAGCAACAGTTTGGAAAACAACTGTTAAGATGCTTGTCAATGACAGGGTTGAAAAGTGAGTAGACATAAATTTTTAGAAGAAAATCAATGGACCCCTAAGGTGTATTTTCCTGGGTGTCTTAGAGCTAGTCCTGCTTTGCACCCCATATTGATGCCTCGGAGGTTTGGCCTTTTAGTATCACACAAATCTAAAAGAAATGTGATAACACCGAACATGACAATGTGTTGCTAAAAACAAGCTGCCAAGCAGCTTAAAAAAGCTGTCAGACTACCTGTCAATAAATGTGCATTGTTTGGTGAAGTGGATCCCAGCTGCAAATTCTGGGAGATAAGAGGGTGTTGCAGACCCCACAAAGTTTCTCTTCATCCCTGCAGTGTGTCAGGACAACGAGGATGCAAACAGACCGAGGGCATCAAAAGGAACGTCCCAGTAACATCATTGACCTTTCTGGTGCATATTCAACCAGGCAGCATCTCAAAACTTCTGTCAAATAATGAATCAAGACATTAATAACAGGATAAAGCCTTTTGCCCGCAGGTTATTGGGCTGAACCCAGACAGGTAACAGATTTTGAGATGGGGACCTATTGTGTGGTTGCCATTTAGCCAAAAACAATAAAAATTTAAGGATATTAAGAGCCAGGATTTCATTCTGTGTCATTCTTAAATCAAGGACTGACTTCAAGGAGGTAAGACAGACTTTGCCGAAAATGTGCATCATGATGTGGTAAGAAACCAAGTTCATATTCCCACGGCATTTTGTGTATTGTTATCAGTACTATTGCATCAAAGCACTGTTGTACAGGGTAACCACCCAAATATTTAATTCTGGGTAGATTTTTTTCAGACTGTGCTTTCTCTTGTAAGTAATATCAGGATTATGGTATTTATAGAACCATGGAATCATTACTTTTAGGAAAAGCTTCTAAGGTTATTGGGCCCAGCCTTTGACCTAACACTACCGTGACAACCAGCCCAGAGCACGGGGTGTCATGTCCAGTCATTTCTTGAACTCCTCCAGGGATGGGAACTCCAGCACCTCCCTGGACAGCCCCTTCCAGTGACTGACCACCCTTTCAGTAAAGAAATCCCTCCTGATGTCCAAGCTAAACTTCCCCTGGTACAGCTTGAGAACCTCTTCTCTTGTCCTGTCCCTTGTTCCTTGGCAGCAGAGCCCAATTCCCCTGGCTGCACCCTCCTGTCAGGGAGCTTTGCAGAATCAAAAAGTCTTACCTGAGCTTCTTTTTCTCCAGGCTGAGCCTCCCCAGTTCCCTCAGCATCTCCTGGTGCTCCAGCCCCTTCCCCAACTCTGTTCCCTTCCCTGGACACGCTCCAGCCACTCAATGGTTTCCTGAATTGACAGGCCCAGAACTGGACCCCACATTATCACTCTCCATCCCAGGAGACATCATTAGCTCAGTTAAATCTGCACTGAATAGTTTACTAAAGTGCAGACAAATGCAACTGAGCTTTTTCCGTACTCACATCTGCCATAAGACTCATATAATTCAGTGAAAATAGACATATCCACTGGAGGAAGTTTAAATAATATGGTTTTCATATCTTAAATAAGAACAAAGACAGACTGGCCATAAAACATTTCAAAATCTTAGTAGTGTCTACATATAAATAAATATGCTCAAAATATTTTCAGTGAGTTGACAGAATTTGCATCTGATTGATATCAAAAAGCTTCAGTTTTCTTTTCTTAACAGTACAAAGAAAAGAAACATCTAAAGCAAAGCATATTGGGCCTGTAAGTTTTTGGTAAAGATGTGAGAAACTTGAGATTTGTCTAAATCATTTGGAATCAAATGGAAAAACATATGTCCCTGTGTAAGAGACAGAGGAACACTTCAGAGGCTACTCCAAGGACAATGTCTTGCTTGAGACTGGCTTGGTCTGTCCTCACTGAGAGGAAGACACAAATAAGAAAAAAAAAAACATCAGAAAAGAAATCATTGAAGTACTGAATATTATGCATAAAAAAACTGAATTAGAGAACATGGGAAGGATGTAAGTATTATGATATATAAAAAAATGAATGAACTGAGCAGAAATGTTCTGTATCTTGGAATTGCTTCTCCTTTTGGACATATTTTTTCATCCTTTAATCTCTTTGTTATATTTTTTCTCATTAGTATGACTTATGGAGAAGAAGGAAAGCCATCTTATATATGTGTTTTTTTCCTATGGGAATTACTGTGTTGATCAGCATCAAGCACCATTCCTGGGGCAAATAACAGGGGATCACAGAGTTACAGGTTGGTTTGGGTTGGAAATTACCTTCAGGATCATCCATTTCCAACTCCTCTGCCATGGGCAGGGACAACTTCTGCTAAACCAGGTTGCTCAGAATCCAAGCCTGGTCTTGAACACTTTTAGTGATTGGGCATCCACAACTTGATATCCATCGTGAATCAGGACTTTTCCACCTTCTCAGTGTTCTCTCTCACCTCTTGCCATGACAGTCCTGCACAGGTACTGGTGGTAATTTTCAACAACACACTTTCCACTGGAGTTTCAGAGAGTAGGATGGAAAGAGTGAGGAGGGAAGAGAGCTGAGGATTCCTGTGTTTCGTGTTATCCAACTACAAGATCCTTCTGAAGAGTCGTCCAGACATGGTGGGCTTTTTGTCATCCGAGCGTTTCTCCGTGAGCTGACAACTGAACCTCTGTCTAAACACAACACATGGCAAACGGTGAAGCGGAGAAGTGACAGCTCAGTATGAAGTCTCAGTGCTCAGATTTTTAGTTTTCTATTCAAATCACTGTTTACAAGCTTCTCATGCAACAGTTCCAGGATGCAAAATGGCATTCACTGTCCTCCCTCTCATTTGGCTTGGCAGAATAAAGGTCACGCGTGAGTCTGTCAGACCGAACGCTGCATCTTTTGCTCGCTGTGACAAACAAAGAGCTAATCTGATGCTGTAGGCTCTGTCACCTCTATCAAATCTCATTTTTGTCTTCAGTTTGTTGGCAGTTTCAAATGTCTGCTTTTCAAAAGGTTCTCTCCTGAATATGTGAATTTGGGGCCTTATATCTTTTTCTCTTGAGACATTGACAAGCCGCTTAGAGCATGGACTATTGATTAAATCTCCTTTTCCAGTGTACCATGTTTTGCACCAGTCTGGTTTGGAGAGGGTTTTTCACACACATACTTATTTTAAAAGACTCAGTTCAACATTTCAGGGTTTTTTTTTTTTTTTGGCTGTTTTTCCTTCTTCTTTTTCCTTTGTAACACAAAAATGTGAAATTAAAAGAGTCAGCTTTAACTTTAGTGTTGCAACACAGTTCCTTTCAACTCGCCTCAGTCCCATGAGTATCCTGTCACCTTAATTTCTGTTTAGAGGAAGACAGGTTTGTAACACTCTTCTTAGTAATTCATCTCTGAAATAAGGTTGACTTGGGGCCTCGTGTCTATCTTGAAGTTTAATAGTGTCATTTACTGTTAAAAGTGGCATCAAGAGATTCTTTCTTTTGTCACATTTGCAGTGTCTCCATAGAACTAGATATTTTTCTAAAGCTTATGAGACTGGGCCCTGATCCTGCCAGTGATTTCTGCAAGCCAAACATTCTGAACCTGTGGCCTTTTACACCATGGCTCTTACAGACAGGAGAGACATTTTTTACAGCAGCCTGTGGCTTTTCATACTTGATAAAACCAGTGCTTACTCGGGAAACTGAATTTTCCCCCTTTCATTCTGTTTGGTCCCTCTGTCCTGAGAATCAGTTTATTTTTTTATTATTTTGTTTGTTTTGCTCTGTTTTGTTTTGCTTGGTTCTGTTCTGATTTGTGAAGTTTTATTTCATAGAACCACAGGAACACAGAATGGCTGGGGTTGAAAGGATCCAAAGAACATCTCGTGCCAATCCCCTTCCATGGGCAGGGAAATCTTTCTACCAGACCAAGTTGCTTCAAGGCACATCCAATCAGGTCTTGAATGCTTCCAGGGAAGTCCACAACCTCTCTTTGCTTACTTTTGCTTAGTTTGTAGAACATTTTTAAACTCAGATGTTTTAATTTCTGTGTGACTGATGCTTCCTTGATCACATTAACACCTTTGTCACTCTCCAAGTCACAATGTTACCCGTCATGCTTCTATTACAAATTTGATTGCCATTGATTTTTTCTCTAAAGCAGGATATTGTGTAAGTCAGAGGAAGACTGACATCTTTATGAAATCTGCAATTGATACACTATCTTGCCTTTCAGCTGCAACATTTCCCAAATTTATACCTCTTCCACTCCCCAAGTACATTCCTATTTAATGTACAGGTGAATCCAAGATGATTCCCATTCTTCAGTGGCTCCTTGACGTTGCCACTGAGGAATACCACCATAGGAAACATTAAAAATATTGGATCTTCACTCTTCCCCACATCACACACAGACACAGCAGTGTTAAAACACATCTTTCTCATTACTGGTGCACAGCTGACAGTTCACAGCTGAGTTTGCTCCAGGAACATCATTTTATTTCTGTGCAACTTTGTCATAATTACCAACATTCAGAATCAAGAGTGTCAGACTTTACAAAACCAGTCTTTTCGTGTCATTTAACTTCCCCCTCAGAACTTGTGTAGAAACCTCATTTTTGCCATCAAGGTTCCTGCCACACAATGAGAGGCAGTGTTTCAGGAGTCCTGGTTGTTTGTTGTCTCAAACTAAAGTGGCAGCTTTTTTTTTCCTAGGTCTTCCCACTCTTTATTTCAAGGATTTCCTGAGATACACAGGACAATTTTTTTCCTGCTTTGCATTTGGTCTTCAGCTCTGAAACACTCCTTGAGAAACTCAGTAAGTTTGTCACGGAGTGCATTACTTACTTTGCTGTTGTGGTAGAGGAAGGAGATAATGAGTGAGCTTCAGAAGCACCAGTGTTATTTCTAGACAAAATAAAAGAGTTTCCTTTGACTTTTGTGCCTGTTTTTCCCTCTGGAGAGATGGAACCTCTCTTCTATCTTCACATGTAGGTAGCAAGCAGTGTCCCTTTTACTTCTTTCTTATTTGCTGGTGCTCATCACATCTTCCATATTTTCCCTTGCTTTACTCTGGTCTTTCTATTTATTCAGGGCTTTCAAATTCACCCTGAAATTAAACTAGGTAAACAATGTGGCTCCCCTTTTGTTTGCAGACACCCTTGTGCTTGTTTGCCATGCCTTCCCCTTGCAACTTCTGGACAGTTTAGGTTGCAATAATTTGATATAAAAACCTGTCTCCTCCTCTAAAATAATGTAAATTTGCTCTTGAATGACCATTGTTGGTACTGGGTGACAATGAGTAGATTTACATGTGTGTGTAAATCACACACCACAGGGAAATAAATTACATTTTGTGTAACCACACACATCTCAGACTGTTAAACAAATTCTTATACCTCCTCAGACCTATGTTTGTTTCAGACGATTTTAGCTCTCATTTACCCTATGGATATTTCATATTCCTCTGTTCCTATGAACATAAATTTCAGGTACTGATTGCTCCAATACGATTGTTGAACAATAATAGAATTTGCTCAACTATGCTTCCATCATGGGATGAAGTGAGTACAGTGGAAATGGCAAGCAGGGCCATTTATTTTTCTTTATAGCCAAGCTGGCTCACTCATCCTTAGTTTAAGTGATAGTTCAAGCTGTGAAAGAGTTGTTAGGACACTCGTCATTTTTATTACATAGGAAATGGTGCCTTTGGTTAATTGGATTTGGAAAATTTGCTGAGCATTCAGGTGAACCTCCATGAATCCCAGTGATATTGTGTTAACCCACAAATCTCTGTCAGCTGTTGACATTCTAGCTAAGCCTTTTATTTTCTGGTGTTTTGAGTCCAGAATTGTGAAAAAAAAACCAAAAACAAAAACAAAAAAAACCAACCCTTTTTGTGAAGTCTATTTGGACTTGATTACTGTAGTGTATTTTACAGGGAGAATGCTGAGGTACTGTTGGTCCTCTTACAAATACATGTTCATAAAATACCCCACAAGATTGATTTGCTTTTCAGATTAACACACTAAAAGTCCTTCTCTTAATACTCTGAGTGGCAGAAGAAAGCATTTGTAGATGAGTCAGCTGTACATCAAATAATCAGCTTTCAGTAGTCTCATTCAAGAGCTGTCACCCTCTCTGTGTGTGCTCTGTCTGAATCTGTCCCTTTGAATGCCCTTTGCCACTTAGTAAAAAAAAAAAAAAAAACCAAAAAACCAAAAAAAAGAACAAAAAAACCCCAACCAAAACAAAAAAGAATAAAACAAAACCAAACAAGCAAACAAAAACCCAAAAACCAACCAAACAAAAACCACCAACAAAACAAAGAAAACACCAAAACAAACAAATAACAAAACAAAAAAACAAAATCCCCACCAAAAACCCAAAGAGGAAATAAAAGAAAAGAGAAAAAAAAATTGAAAAAAAGAAAATAAGGGATCACTGCAGAACTTTATTTTTCAGTTTGTCCTTTCATGGTTTGTTCTGGAAGCCTTAAAACGCTTTAAAACAATGCTTTCAGTTGATTTCCAGGGGTTTTGGATGAAGACTTTAATGACCAATGTTCCAAACCGAATGCAGATGTGACACTTGGGGACATGGTTTAGTGTTGGACTTTGCTGTCCTGTGGGACAGGTTGGTCTCAGTGGTCTTAGAGGCCTTTTCCAACCTTAATTCTCTGACTGTAACAGTGTCTCACGAAACAGCAGACGGGATTCTCTCTTTCCCTCTCTCACAATAGTGAAAAGCAGTCCTAGCAAATTGTAAAAACCTCCTATAACTTCCCAAATATTCCAGCCTCAGGAAACTGGGGAAAAGAAGCTGTAGCCTCCTAATGAGGCAAACAAAAACAAAAGAGGTACAGGTGAGTGAAATTCTTCTCCTCATTTTATCATCCCTGATTATTTGTGTGACTGAGTTCTTTATCCTATAAAAATGACATCCTCCACAAGACAACTGGGATGGTTTAAGCTACCTTAAATCGCTCAACCCACAATACATCTGAAATGTTAATTAAGCACGTTTTTTTATCCTCGCCTCTGCTCTGCTGGCTTTAGTGAAAGCTTGTCTGCCAGGGAAAACTCTCTGCAGGTACCACCAATTCCGTTTGAAGCTGGTGATCTGGGTTTGGCTCATAACATTCACAGTAGATTTACCTGAAAGATCAATAAAAGCATGTTCAAAGCAAGATTGCCTTCATAGAAGCCAGGATTTTATTAATTTATATAAACTTCCTAAAACTTTTGTGATAAAGAAAAAGGGAAAACTCGAAAATATTCACAGTATTGTACAGCAGGGTAATGAAAATGTTATGGCAAAATTTTGGAATTAGTTTATTTTTTTTCCAAAAAACAGTCCTCAAATATTCACAGATGAAATTTTCAAACACAGGTGGAGTTTTCTGATGTGACATCTCAATAGGTCCTCATTTTCAGGGGCTTATTAGTGTCCCTTTAAGTTATCTCACATTATACAAAGCATCCTAAAGTACCTCTCACAGTATGCCTCCCTCAAAAAAATTTATTATGTAAATCCTTGACTGAAAAGTCTCTTCTGTCATTGGTAACGTGAGATAGATCTTCATAATGGAAGAATTCTGAAGGCAATTCTCATCCCCAGCCATTAAATTAAATAGGATTTCTCAGTCTGGTACTTGTGATTTCTCCTTTATTTTTTTCATGGTGTATAGTTTAGTAGAATATAAAATCAGAATTTAAAAAGCAATCAAGCAGCCAGCAAGACTTTGATCTTTAAAATGCTGGAATTATCTTTAATCAGAGCAGATTTATAAGTAGTAGTTGAATTAAAGGTGGAATTACTGTCTGGCTTTGTTCGTTTAAGTTTTGCTGCTCTTCCCACTAACAAAATTTTGTCTCAAATATCTCTGTATCCTTTGGGAGGGATTTGTAATAGGCAGGCCTCAACTTTCAAATTGGGTTAATCTTCCAGATCTTTAGTGGCAGCACTGTGAGTAAGCAAAGCACTGCAGAAACTTTCCAGTGACAGCATATCTGGAATTCTGGGAATGTGTTTTCCCAAGTCCATGATGAACTACCTCAAAGAGCAAGAGAGACTAAGCCTGGGTGGAGAATTCCTTGGTTTTTTTAGGTATGCTCTGAGGGAAAAGAAGGCTATTCTCTTTTGAAATCTTTTTCTGGTTATACTTCTTCTCACACCCTTAATGATTCTTACAATGGAGGAAGACTTGTTGTTTTTGTTGTTGCCTTTTGTTGGTTTTATTTTTTTTTTTTGTTGTTATTTTTTAATTGGAACAAATATGTTGAAAAGCTTAAAATAGGTTAAAACTTTTGTAGACAGTAATGATTTCTTTACAGGTATGAAAGGCAATTTAAAATTTGTGAGGTGTTCTCTTCCAGGAGAGGAAAAAGAGAGAAAAAAGGGCGTGAAAGCCCATCCTGTGGACTCAGGTATCACCAGAGACTTTAGCCGCAGCTGAGCTCTCTTGTGTCTTCTCTTGCTACCCAGGTCAGGTTTGTCACTTCAGGAAGGACACATTCAGTCAGAAAAGACTTGTTTCTATCCTCAAAGCAAGAAAACTGGTTTTTATGTGTGTGTGTCTTTACGGGCAGCCATCCCCACACCAAAAACACAGAAAAATTTTGATGCACTTTGTCAAACTTTGAAACAATAGGTATTCTAACCCCATCTGAGAAATTTAATATAATTTCAGCAGAAATACTAAAAATATCTCAAAATGACAGAGTGACACATGTGAAGAGAGCCTCTCTGCCTTTTCCCCCAGCTATACTGATGGACAGTGCCTTCTCCATTCCCCACAGAAGGATCAGTTTAATGTATTTTCTTGCAGTATTTGCTAGTATGGTTCTCATACCACTGAAAAATCTCTGTAGTCTCTGAGTTCAAACTCAACACAGCAAAGGTTGGAAGTAATTTTTTCCTCAATTTATTGATACCACCATGACATGAAAGACCAATAATGACCAAGGGAAGTTGGCTGTGTGGCTGAGTAGCTGGAGGACATTCTTTCATGAACTTCATTACCTTTACAGATTCTTCATCATCTTCCTCCCAATCCATCCTGAAAGCAGAAAAAAAAAATAAATGTTCCTGTATGGAGTGAAGTTATACAAAGAGGAACTGCTTTAAGAAAGTTTTCAGGGAAGCCAATTAGTCTGTGAAGTCAGAGATACGATGTGGAGAAGGGAACATTGAGACAGGAGGTTACATTTCCCTTTCATTTATTCTTTTCTTTTTTTCAGTTTCCAAAGAAGGTGCCAGGTGTTTGTTCACTTTCCAACCCCTGAGAACCAAGCTTCGAACCTAATCCACTGAGCCCTTTGCTAACTCAACCCTGCTGGATTTATCCTGCCTTACTTATCACATGCTATCTGGATACTTTGACTGCTTCAGATGATTATGGCTGTAATTCTTTGTGGGGCTTTGCTGCACCATAGCAAAGAATAATAAGACCTTAAATACAGAATGAAGAAAAAAAAAGTTAAAAAAAAGAAGAATAAAAAAAAAGAAGGAAAGAAGAAAGGAAGAAAACTCCACAACCCTCATCCATGAATAAAGGCTTTTATAAGCAGCAATATCTTTGCATGCTGCCTGAGTGTTCCTTCTGACAGTGTAACACTGGAAAAATAAGTATTCCCACTGCCCCTTTGCAAGGAAAGGTCTGGCTGAGGCACAGAAAAGAGCAGTTTAACATTTCTTGGCTTTCCTTTTATTTGTGGGTGACTGGGATTGATGCTCTTGTAGCTGCAGAGTAGGGCAGTGCAACCCACAGATGCAATTTTCACAGAGAGAGACCCGGGAAAACCACTCTTCCTAGACATCCAAAGGAAAGGGATTGCTGAATGTCCCTTAAGGAAACACAGAGACACATTATGACAGAATTCTGATAAAGGTGTGAGTCAGTCAAACTCCTACTTCTGTACAAGAAAAAGAGGAAAATCTCTGTGAGGTTCCCATGCCTGCTGCCTGCTGCTTTGGATGAACAGGAATCTTTGTAACTTATATAAATACACTCGTTGACTCTTAATATACCTATAATATTCACAGTACAATGTGCTGGAAGATGGGGCTGAGAAAACAGGAACAATGCAGGAAAAGAAAGGTGAGGACAAAAGAATGACATTTTTCAGCTCACTGGTTTTGTGGGTCTGAAAAAGGGAAGAGGCTGGAAGGAACATTTTCCAACCACCAAAGTGGTCATGTGGCAGAGATCACTGAGGAAGACAGATTGACAAGTTTTATAGTCTAGAATAAAGGTTCATACCATGATTCATCTCTAATTCTCATTCCATGATGTTGGCATATATATAACATATTTCTCAACATGTTGGCTTGAGAAAAGGGAGAAGAAAAGATTACATATTCTATTTCTAAACTTTTAGAAACAACAGGATGTTGAAGAAGATCAAAGGGATGGAACTCTTCTGCTCTCGAGTCAGGCTGGGAGAGCTGGGGCTGTTCAGCCTGGAGAAGAGAAGGCTCCAGGGAGACCTTAGAGAGCATTCCAGTACCTACAGCAGGCCTAAATGAAGGCTGGGGAGGGAGTTTTTGCAAGGGTATGTAGTGATAGGACGTAGGAAAATTGCTTTAAGCTGAAAGATGGTAGATTTAGACTAGATATTAGGAAGAAATTCTTCCCTGTGAGGGTGGTGAGGTCCTGGAACAGGTTTCACAGAGATGCTGTGTCTGCATCGTACCTGGAAGTGTGCAATGCCAGGATGGATGGAGCTTGGATGAACATTAAGATCCCTTCCAAGATAGCCCATTTTATGACTCCATGATTCTGTGTCTGTGGTCTAAAATGTATTTCCGGGTTCTAGTGTTCAATTTGGGCCATCTGGTGACCCCATTGTCTCTCCTTTGTCTGCACATTGCTTGGATAGATTAATGTTATTACAGGGACTCACACAGCTCCCTGTACACATAAATATCTCTTTCTGAACTGATCCTTCCATCCATTTCTTACTTCCCAGGCCCTACTTATCCATCAGCCAATAACACAGGAAGGGGTTGGGTGCCATCCTGTCAATCCTGTGATTATCCTGGCTCTCCCAAGTGCTCCCAGCCATGGTTTTGGTCCTTGTTAAGCAGCACCCACACAGACAGTGTCTGCACGCTGCTCAGGCGCTCACACAATACAGGAGCCATTTCCGAGCAGCAGGTGGGATGCAGCCGCTCTGTTTTCAGGAGGAAGACTGTCTAAGCATATGGGTACAAGCTGTCTCCTCCCAGCTGCTCTTACAGACAGAGAAGGAGCCCTGGTCTTTTTGTTTAGCCATGTACAGAAGGAGAGAACTCTCGCAGCAAACAATAACTTGGGCAGCAGATGTGGTTTCTTAACGTTTAACTCATTGTCACAGTTTCTAATTAGGTGCTTACAGTTGCGGTTATGAATGCTTATAGTTGACTGTATCCCTTTTGTAAAATGAAAAGAAATATCTCATTTTATGCAGAAAATATGCAGAGGGGCATTTTCAGGTGCTCCATTATCTGTGGTTTTGTTTCTGTGGCTGTGCATCACTGCCCTCTTACGTGTATATATTTCTCACAATCATGTTAGTCCTTAAACTCTTTGTATCTTTTTTATTGTGCTTATATGTATCAAAATGGAATGACTGTCTATCTCTCAACCTTTTCCAGGAAACTATTTATTTTCTTTGTTTTCACACTTTCCTGTTGTCCTCCCACCCTCGTATAATCTTCCTGTGCAACAAAATAGTTGACATAAGTATAAGTGCTATACATAATTTATATGTTCTCTGTTTAATAAATAAAGTGTCTGTCATATAGGGGGCAAGTTTTCTGGTTTTTATATTGTCTGGATGAGTGGTATTTTTAGCTTCTGTCCAGGGGCACAGAAAATTTTGATAATTTCTGGAGAAGAAATTGTTCCTTTGTAAAGTAAATTCTGGTTAAATATATATCGTATTTATCCCTTAAAAAATAAACAATATGAATGATCCCTTAAAAACACTTATCTGTTATGTGCCAGGTTTTCAGAATTGTCAGACTTGATCCACTGTTTGTTTCACAATGGCAAACTATGCTAGTGAAAAAAAAAAACAAGAGAGAAAGTTTTCCTGCTGTTAATGAGACAGAGGTGACTGTAAACAATAGATGCCTTATAGCTATTCTCAAACAGGAATCAAAGCTGTAATTAAATATAAAACACTGTCAATGATAGGCTCTTTAATGTAACATTTCTCAGTTGCTTTTCCTCTATAAAAAAGCTTCACTTAGACAAAAGCTGAGAGTGACTGGAACAAGAGAAGAAAGACTTGCGCCGAAAACATGATTTCTTGTTGCTCATGACATACCAGTCCTGTAGCTTCAGCAGCAAATATTCCTGACTAGAAGTCAAAACACTGCTCATCACAGGACTTTGGTGGCATCTGTGTGACTAAATGGTGCCACGTGAAGACAGTTTATTCCTGGACGGACATAGGTGTCACCTCAGCCCCAGGAAAAGACAGATCCAAGCAGCCTTTGCTCCCTGCTCGGTTCAGAACCTGGGCTGTCTATTCCCTGAGCTCAGAGTAGGCAAGGAATAAGAGAGGAAATAACTTGGGGAAAAGTGGTGAAGAGCTGAAGCTGCTTTGCCTTTGCATTTTCCTGTTGTTTTATAACACAGACGTGGCTGCTGGATGGATGGCAGCATCCTCCTAAAGCCTGAGGTCTGAAGAATGCTGCTTCATGAATACACAGAAAGGAGAACAAAGTACAAGGAGTACTGGAAGGCAGAGGCAACTCTCATGCAACTCCTGCCTGAGCTAATCAAAAGGATACAAAAACCTCTGCACAGTCCTTGATCAGCTGAGTGATGCCTCAAGCCAGAATCCGGCCTATGTGTGTAAACAAATAGGAAGCCCTGAGAAAGTATGAGGAAGTAGGCCAGAGGATTTGGTATAAAGAGCCACAGTTCTTGTGTGGTGCAGGTTAATTATCTTCTGGCATCATTTTCCATTCACAAATCAAAAGTAAGTAAAGCTCATGCTGTAAGGACAGATCAAAATCTAGACCATTAAATGTAGGTATATAAATCCAGTATGACTAATCAATCAGTTTTGGGGTGGAACAGCAGTTAATACAAGTTATTGCTACATAAAACAGAAAAAAAAAGTTTCACCTAAAATACAGGAGGAAATAGTTAAAAGGAAAATATCTGTTCTCAGTTTACCACTAACAGTTTAACTCTACCACAGGAGGGTGGTGCAGACGGGAATGTTGCCCAGAAAAGATGGCTGCCCCATCCCTGGGAATGTCCAAGGCCAGGTTGGATGGGGCTTGGAGCAACCTGGCATAGTGGAAGGTGTCCCTGCCCATGGCAGGCGCTTTGAATTCAGGTGGTCTTTAAGGTTCTTTCCAATTCAAATCATTCTGTGACTCTGTGAAACTGAATCTGACCCTGGAGAAGGTCACCCTCTTCACCAATTATTAATTTCCAAAACAAAGGAAATAATGCAGCTTGGTTTGTTATGTTTTGAAGTGAGAGTTTGGGCTTTCAGATCTCTAACAAACTGCAAACACTGAGATTGTCCCACTCCTAAGCTACATAGCACCCCTTCTACTGATTCTATAATAAACATGTGTTGAGTTTATATTGAAGCTGTCTCATGATGGAATATTAAAGAAAGATGGAATATAAGAATATATTCATATGGATTTTATAAAAATTATATCAATATTTATATTCATATTTATATCTAAAATATGGAATATAAGAGAATAATTTTTCTCCTTTACTGGGCTAGCCTGTAACATTCCTTGGAATTTGATGTCACTGGAAGAGTCGTTGACAATGACAAATATGTTAACAAGTCATTAGGGAGAAACAGATGAACATGTGAAAGAAGACACACGCAGTCCCAGCTAAACTTCACAGGCTAAAGAGCTTTATAAGAACCAGGTTTGGTGTATTCTTCTCTCAGGTGACAAGTGACAGAATGAGATGAAATGACTTCAAGTTACGCCAGGGGAAGTTCAGATTAGATATTGGAATTTTTTCTTCATGGGAAGTAAAGCCTTGGAATAGACAGCCCAGGGAAGTGGTGGAGTTACCATCCCTCAAAATGTTCAAAAAACACAGATATAACATGTGAGGGCTTGGTTTAATCGTAAATATGGTGGTTGTCAACAACCAGATTTGATGTTCTTGGAGGTCTTTTCCAACCTTAATGATTTTTGTGGTGACTTAGAGTTGAGAAGCTGCTTCAGGGCAGAAGGAACAGCACAAACACTACAGTTCGATTGCACTCTAGGGCTGAGACCCCCTGTGGGGACAACAGAACCACACTGAATGAATGAGGAGCAAAGAGCCAGACTCTGCTACGAACATGAGCCCAACCTTCTGAGCCACTCTTACAACCTGCCACAAGAGGCAAGGGTAACCCAGACTTTTGTTAATACAGTGAAACAACACTGCATGATCGATGTTTGTAAACACACACATGCATGGTCTAATGTACAACAGTTTGGTTGCACAGAAAAACAGGTATAAAGATGATTTGGTTGCTGTTATCTATAGTAATATGACAATATAAAAGCATAAAAATATCACTCAGGAAAATATTAAGAAAGAGAAGGAAAAGATAAGTGTTGAAAGATCTCACTTCTTTTAGGCCTAGCGACCAAGCTTGGTTGTTGCAATTTTGATACCTGTTGGTCCAAGTGTTCACAGACTGGGTCCACTGAGTGGTGGGGAAAAGCCCCGAACCCAACATCTGTTTGGTTTCCATTCACTCAGGTTCAGATGGGAATTCCCAGGTACCTCCTGTGGGGCGGCGAGTTTCAGCTGGGTGATGTAATGCTGTGAGCCTCTGACACCTCCTGAGACAATCCAGCTGCCTATTACACCAGCCCAGCTGGGTCAATTATGGCCCATTTTAGCCCAACAGCAGAGGTGAACACCTTCAGGCTTCATGTGATTCTCCATCAGGGGAGTTGTCACAGCCTGAATAAGGACAAAGAGGCAGGACCCACTTCCAGGGTTTGCCTCTCTGCTTGTCTCATAGGCTGAGCTGGTGGGCTGTGCTGGGGCACTTACTTGGCACAACAGCAGCTTCCCCCTGAATGTTTGAGCCATCAGCATTCCAGTCTCTCTTCTGGCATAACTTGTGGATTCATTCTTCTCCTGGGATTGGACAATAGTAGTCCCTTTGTCTTATCCCAGATTCCAGACACAGTCCAAGTTCCATTGGTAGGTATATTTGGGGAGGGCTGGGCTGCGGTGGCTGCAGATGAACAGCTGCTGCTTTGCAGTTTGCTACAGTGGGAAAAAGTCCTCCAATTATTTTAGCAATGTTTAAGACACTAACAATCAGCACATCAGCAGAATGGGAGTGGCTGAAGAATAACACACTTAAAAAAAAAAAACAAAAAACAAAAAACAACCCAAAAATAGGAAGTAGGAAACCAGGCAGAGCGGAGAAGAGGTGTTGACTGAAGTTCAGATCGTGTGAGGAGGAGAGAAGACATTTCCCTAAGATTTTCTTCAATAATCTGAAGTTTGTGTTAATTAATAGTAAATCAAATTAGGTTAAATTCCTCAAATCAAGATTGGCCTGTGATACTCCAGTCTCCACTGTTGCAACTCCAGAAAGCCATTCCTCCCCTGCTCTGGTTAAACATTCCTGGGTGTTCGCTACCTGCCAAACCAGCACTGCCTGAGTGCATTCTGCTCTGAAACACCAATCAGCAGCTCTTCATAGTTACCAGTGACGCTAAATGAAAACAGGACAAAGAATGATCCCACATACCCAGCTGCTCATCATCCCTCCTGCTTTACTGCTGGCATGTTTTCCATCACAGCTGTGGTCTGTACCAACAGGAAATCTACCAGAGGGAGCATCAGCACGGCTTGGGGGTAGCACATAATATCCCATAGCTCGTGGGAGACTTTATGGACCACCCAAATGCTTCAGGTTTGACTTCCATCCTTGGACCGTATTCCAATAAATTATAGGAGGCTTTGCAACCTCAAAGATTTCTGCATGCTTTTCTGTTGCGTGTATGAAGCATTTCTTGGTTGCATGCCAAGAAAACGCAATTCTGATGGTGAACACTTTTGACTGAAATAAAGAAGAATTCATACAGAAGATGATTGTACTGCTGGAATCATAGAAAACCCCACACTAAGCCCCACAGAGATCCAGAGGCAAGTGTAATTCAGTGAGACCATTGCCAACTTTGGCTTCAAGTCCAAAGAGGGACTCTATACAGGAACAGCTCTACTACCTCAGAGAATGTTTTTTTTCTTTTTTCCTTTTGGCATTTATGTAGTTTCTCTCATCACAACATGGGAGATGTCTCACAAGAATTTCTGTTTGTTATCTCACAGCTTTGCTCCTGCTCACAGTTCAGGTAAGGAGCTGGCACTCAGAGTTTTATCTTGAACTCACGTCAAGTCAGCTCTTACTTCCACTTGATCATTTTGATGGCCAGAGATTATATTAATGTCTTATTCCTTGGCATGTTATTGTCTACAGAATTTAGTATGTCTCAGTAATCTTGATTTGACAGGTGGCTCGTAGTCCACTGACTTGCAGCCTCTTAAACGACATGTAGAGTGGGCGGCTAAAAATTAAGTGCTTGGGGAATTTGTGTCCTCTACACCAGAGACAGGATCTCCAAGTTTATGTTATTATTGTTACATACTGTGAAGTAGAGAAGAGGCTGGATATTATGATATCAGCTAAATTCCCTTAGGTCAGTAATTTTCAGTGCTGCACAGTGTCTTGTCTTTAGATGCCTGTCGAGGATGGAGAAGATTTGATCCATCTCCTGCTTTGTACCTGACAGCTCCCAGCCAAAGTCTTCAGTATTCTAACACACTCAAAGGGCACAATTTCCTTTGTTTAGACAACTGATAGGAGCCAGAATCTACTAATAGATTCCAATACTAATAAAAGCATATAATCACAGAAAAAACTGTGTTGGAAGGAACCTTAAACATCACTTAATTCCAATCTTCCTGCCATGAGCAGTGATGCCACTTACTAGATCAGGTTTCTCAGAGCCTTGAACACTTCCAGGGGTTGCACATCCCATAATAAGGAGAGTTTTGACCCTCAGTGTACTTTCAGACAGTTAAGTTTGGAGCTGAGTTTCACTTAGTTTTCTTGAACCTTCTGATCGATAATCTACTGGGGCCATTTTAAAGTCAAGAAACTTATTTTAATTGCACCATGAAAAGATAATATTTGGCACAGTATTTTGTCTACTAAATTCCCTCCACAGAGTTATGCTCTTTTTGAGCTCTACAGTTCTTTCTCGTCTTGAAACTAAAGGACTGACTTGAACAACAGTCAGGGCCTTCAGATTCCTCAAGGACTCTTCAGTCTCTGAGCTTCACAAAAGCAAATCAACTGCTTCAGCTAAGAAAAAAAAGCTCCTTCACACTCAGAGTCAACCTGGCAATATTTTCCCAGTGCACAATGTCACCGGTCACCTTCTTCCTAATTAATTGCCATCCCAGTAGACTGGCATCAATGTGTTTTTAAAAGTTCTCAACAACAACAGTCTCTTCTGTGATGTAGCTTAAACATGCACAATACACTCTGTTTTGATTGATTGATGAACCTCAGTGCAGTGTATATAATAATGTGCTAAATGTTACATATGCCCTTAGTGGGTAATTTCAGGAAATTATTAAAATTTGCTTCTTTTAAAAGGTTTGGTAATGTGAGTCACAGAGACGCTTGACAGACCCAATGCTGATTAGTGTGGGTGACCACAGTGTACTCCAGGCTTTGATATTTCTTGGCTTTTTCTTGGTTTCCCGGAGGCCCTTTGGACAAAGCAAGAAAGATGGCTGAGACACCCTTGGCCTTCTGGGAAACTCAGTGACATTTAAAGGCTGCTGGGGCCTATTCTGTTAATATCTAAACTAATTAAAATCAAATCGTAATTGTAGGAGCTTGTTCACCAGAATTCTAATCAGACTCGGAGTGGCGCACGCTGCTGTACTAATGGCTGCCTCAGCTCTGTGAGAAGTGTTTTACCACACAGTCAATTGTTCTCAGTGGTTTGTCTCGATCTTACAACCAGCTCCTTAAATAAGAAATGTCACTTTGAATGCAGGGTGAAGACTTCCTTTCAACATTTCCACTTTCTATGTACACTGAGCACATTTTGCTGCATCATGTAATGGGGTATTTATTGGGGTGTGGCAAGCTTGTAAGTACCCTCTGTGTTTTTTATTAGTACTGAGTGTGATACCCTGCCCTGAACTTCCACCCTACAGGGTCTCAGAGAAGACTGCAGCTTCCTTGTGAGGGGCAGCAGAGGGACAAGCCCCCATCTCTCCTCTCTGGTGACCAGTGACAGGGCTAAGTGGGACAGCATGAAGCTTTCTCCAGGGATTTTTGGATTGGATATCAGGGAAAATTCCTCCTCCAGCTGGTTTTGGGACACTGATAAGGCTCCCCAGGGAATTGTCACAGCCCCGAGGCTGCCAGAGCTCAAGGAGTGTTTGGACACCACTCTCAGGGATGCACAGGGTGGGACTGTTGGGGTGTCTGTGCAGAGCCAGGAGTTTTGGACTGGATGATCCTGGTGGGTCTCTCCCAGCTCAGGGTATTCTGTGATTTTGTGACACAGATGGGAAAAGCTCATGGACAATATATCAGAGCATCCCAAAGCAGCGTTGTAAATGATGGGGTCACAGGCTGAGCTAAATTAGAGCTGTGCCTGATGAAGTACATGCAGCTGCTGAAGGAAATGTCTGTCACCCTGCTCTGGCAGGTCTTGTTTTTAACATCTGTGTGTTCGGTGTCACCGTGTGCAGTGAAATACCTGCGTCAGATCAATAAGACACTCTTACTGCTGAGGAAAACAGCATGAGAATATAACAGGTATTAAGGCATATAGGAAAGGCTTATTAATATTTAGCACAACTAATCTGTTTCTCACTAGCCAAAACATGCACATCCAGCCCTTTTGGGAAGACAGCTTTGAAGATTCCCTAAGTTGAAATGAGGTTTTCTGCGCTGTATGTAACCATTCATATTCTCTGTGGGCTAAATCTTATTCCATAATTTTGAAGTCAACCTTTGAGATTTGGGAGATCATTAGAGGGTTTGTGTATGTTTTCTTCATTCTGTTTTTCCAGATAGACCAAATGTAGTCACTTTATAGATGGGAATGTGATTTAAATAATGTGACTTTACTAACACTACATTTTGAATTTATCTTTATTAAGGCTGCATTTTAATTTCATTCCATGTATCCTCATTAAGCAACTGTTTACTCCCTCAGGCATTTTTTCAAGCTAACTTTTAATCTACCTATTGGCACTCAAAGCTGTAAAAGTTAAAGCCTATTTGAATTTTTATTTGGAAATCTGTTAGATTTTTTTCCCTTTATAGAACCACAGGCATTTTGCTTTTGCTGGAGATGGTCTATTTTCCCTATATAATCTGATAAATACTAAATTAAATAACACGTATTCATATTGATGTGTTTTATGTAAAGCCCTGTTCTTTAGAACACTATAGATTAACTATAATAGCATTTTATTTTACACCACTGTCGCAGAAAGTCTCTCTGAAATCCTGTCACTGTAGCACTCGGGCTGGATTGCCATTGAAATTAACTGAGAGTGTGCCTAAAGGACTTACATTTTCCTTATTTCTATTGATTCTGACTTCTGAGTCATGCACACGCTGCTTTAAGGTGACAGGTGATGAAGAAAGTTCAGTGAAAGTGGAAGCCACTGATGGGGAGCTGCTCTGCATAATGTCACATAATGTGATTTCTCTGGACGTACAACCAGAGCAAAATTGCAGCAAACATAAAGTTTTTTTTTTTTTAATCATGGTACACTCAAAGAATAAATTTCTCTACTGCTGTATTAAACTTTAGACCCTACCTCTCTCCTCGTCCTTCCCTTCCTCCTCCACTGCCTGCATTTCTCCTCTGACAATTCAGTTGAAGTCACTGAGTATTTACCTAGAGAAACAAAATTGATGGTCCTTGGTTTGATATCATCTTTCATTCCCAGAGCTTACACAGCCTACAGTTACTGACTGCTCTCAAACTAAGTTATTGTTTAGAAATATTCCTCTAGCTCAGCATCTTGTTTTGAAAAGCTGGGTGCTACCTTCAGCAAAAAAATAAATAAACCCTCTAAAGTAGGTCAGGAATCAGAACCAAAAAGGCTGCTCAAGGCAGGCTCAGATCTGTAGGTATTTGCAATTTTAACTCACTGGTTGTTCAAAACATAACTAAAGCTCCTGAGCATACAGCACAAACAATAGCAAGCAAAAATGGTTTGTATTACAGGCATCTGCATCTGTCTTAATTATTACCTGCTTGGAGACATACAAATAAAAATGTGTAGAGCTTTAGTTAGATATAAATATAGATAAATTGCATTAAAAAACCCTAGATTCCTTTTTTTTTTCCTTGTGGTTCTTATTGGCGTAAGTTTTAATTTCATACACCTTTTCAATTATTATTGGATTTCTTGTAAGCAGCCCTCAGAGTTTGCTGCTGCAAATGATTCTTCTGACTAAAAATAATTCTGCTGAGAGCAGTGAGATCACCTGTGCTTTTGTGGACTCTGCGCTGAGGCACTGCAGTCACTGAGCTGGAGGAACAGCAGAGAAGGAAAATTTTCAGAGAAGAAAAATGCCTGTGTTGGTACTATTCTAAAGGATAGATGTCTTTTTAATTTACTGCACTATCTTTGATAGAAAATATTGCTTCTCCATTGCTGGATGTTTCCAACACTGGTATCTCAGACTTGTAATCAGCCAATTTTAACAGTAAAAATAATTAAAGTACTGTTGTTTGGAAGTCACTATAGGAAGATGCAGCAAGGAAGATAGCTTTGCAAACAGGACTCTCCTTGGGTGAGACAGAGCTGTTCTTCCTTGGAGCCCATCCCAGACTCCATTTCCTAATTTGTTGAGTGTGCACAATTTACAGGCATGGAGAAGGAGAAAAATCCAGTACCACAAAAACGCCTGCCAAGCAAGGACTTTTCTTCTCAGTTGGTCCAGAAAGTCTTCATGTTTGGGTGAAGCTGAGCTCTTTTGAGGGAGGAGAAATTGTCTTATCCCCATGTACATGTTCCAGGTTGGATGGGGTCCTGAGTGGCCTGGTCTAGTGGAAAATGTCCTTGCTCCTGGGAGGATGTTGGAACATGACACTCCTTAAGGTCCCTTCAACCCATCCTGTTTATCTGTGATCCTATGAAAAACCACTTGCTCAGACTGACTTATTACCAAGCACAGTAAAACATGGTAAACACCAGAGTGAGCGTGACTGAGACAGCTTAAACGTAAGCATGAAAAAAAAGCCACACATTTACAACTCTCCTCTCAGTACTGCACAAAGTGTGATCTGTGTCAGCTGTGTACTGAATGCAAGAATCAGAAATGATCCAGAAAAAGCACTGTTGATATTAATAAATGCAACCAAATAGCAGAAGCAGGTTCAGACAGATGTCTCCATCTGATCTTGAAGTCACAGGATTTTTAAACCTCAGGTAGGTGGCAAATTCATCTGACTTGTGCCCTGAAGAATCTCAGCTCCTACTCCCTGTTGGGCTGAAAGTTTGTGAGTCCAGCATGATGACTTCTGTTAGGAAGTAATTGCCTCCAAATGGAAAATTTCTACTGATGTCTGCTAGACAAGGTCCCTGAGACCCTGTGCAAGGCTGGCAAAATGCTGCCTGCAGCACCCAGGCTGAAGGCAAAACCTTTTGGGCTGCCACTGCGTACCTAGTGGGGGACCTCTTCATTCGTCCTAGTTTGGCTTCTTGACAGATCTCAACATGTTCCTGTCATAGCTGGAACTACAGTCAGAACCTTCCATTATGCTCAGGCTTCAATCTTGAACTCATACTTTTTTTCTTAATTCCTTTAACAGACACATCTACTGTTGTTTTCATAAGTACATATAATTTGTGTGTGCAGTTTTTACTTATTCTCTACATAATTCTGATCCCAATTCTAAGACATAGATGAAAAGATGAAAAGCAAAGGTGATCTTTGATTTTAACAGTTCAAGTTTATATATCTTGCCTCATTAAAAGAAGATTAGACGAAGAAACACCACTGACCTCGCAATTGGTCCCAAACCATTACCAAATAAAAAAATGGATTTTTCATTATCTAGGCTAAAAGTTCCTTTAACGGTAGGTGATTGCAAGTTTATGCCTCTCTTTGAATCAGCTACTGAATACAAACAGGTTACTTATGGGTTACAAATTGCACCTTAAACCACTTCCAACCACATCCAGTTCTATTTCAGCTTATATTTTCAGCTCAGACAGGACAAGGAGGAAAATAGAAGTTGGGGGAAATGCTCCTTACTCACTTCTCAATGCCTGTTCTTGATTAAAAATCCAAGTCATGCCATGAAAAAGGGAATCCTAACTTAAGGATAAATTCTCAAAAACACAGGGCTACTTTTATGAGTGGAAAATATTTTTCACACTTAATGTTTCTTCCTTCTTTCTTTCTTTCTATCCAGAAACACAAAAATGACTAACACAGTCCTGATTTATACCATATAAGCACTCAACCCTGGTTCTTAAGGTCCATGTGGGTTTCTTACATGAAAATGGCTGAGAAACTTCAGTCTCTTCTGCTGTGTTTTTGCTTCTAACATATTAAAAATTCTAATTCAGACCTTGTTCATTAGATCATCCCATTTATTACTCACCAGTATTCTCAGCACTGCACTGACTTTGCTTCTGCTTTCAGAAGTCTTGGTGGGGGAAAGTCATCTCCTTTCTGCTGTGGGACCAATGGGACACATTGGCAGCTGAGCCAAAACTGGGGTGTGCTGGAACTGCTGGTTGGTCATTCCCTGAAATTAGGATGTCAGCAAGACCACCAGCTTGGTATTCCTGGACAGCTACCAGGTAAGTCTCTAAATGTGCAGCTAATTGCATAAAAAACAAGCAGGATCAGAAATATGTGATATCCCTGCATGAAGTCCAACATGAAAAACCGTAATTTGGGTGTTAAGAAAAGATTATATTAGCAACTCAGCAGTGAAGAACCCTGTTGCAAAAAAAAACCCCCCAAAAAAAAACAACAACCCCCCAAACCAAAAAACCAAAACAAAACCGAAAAGGTTGAAAAATTGCTTCTTGCAAAATATTTTCTTTGGAGGAAGACTTGTAGCATTTTACAGAAAACTTACTGAAACTGTAGTGATGCAGTTTCTACCACGTAGAATAATGTCATTCCTTTATGTGGCAAACGTGCTTGTATCCTACAGAAATTTGGCACCATTATCATTCCTCCAATCATATACACTTACTTATATCAGAAATGTTGAATCAGAGTACAGAAGTAGGCTACAAAACTCAAATTATACATTTGGAACACACTTGCTGATATTTTAAGTTTCATGGTGTAAATACTTTTTTAGTATCTCATATTACAGTAGAGTTGTAAGAAGTGCAGTCAGTATTACCAAAAGGTCTTATGGATTTAATTCAGCTTCCCAGATGTAATTTGCACAGAAAGAAAAAGAAAATAGTGTTTGCAAAAACAATGACACATTTTTAAGTCATCATTTCCAAAATGAGACTTTCAGATTTTTCACTTGGAATGACATTATTATTATTATTATAATTATTATTATAATTATTACTATTATCATAATTATCATTATAATAACTATTATATTATTTATTATTGTTATTATTATTATTAATTATTATTATTACTACTACTACTAATAATAATAATAATAATTTTAACTTTTAATTTTTGATACACTAACAGTGAGATTTGGAAGATGACAATGGTGTTAAATTGGTCGAGGAAGTATTAGTCACATAGAAATTAAAATACCTGAGCTAAAAAGTGCTCAATAATCCAACAAAACTAAACTAAGAGAGGCTGTGGACTCCCTATCCCTGGAAGTGTTCAAGACCAGGCTGGATGAGACTTGGAGCAAGCTGGTGGAGGGGAAGGTGTCCCTCCCATGGCAGGGGGCTGGAACTGGATGAGATTTAAGAATCCTTCAACACAAGCCATTCTGTGATTCTGTGATTCTATGATCAAGGCATACTCTGAAAACTTCTCTGTGCCTATTGTAAGCAAAGACCCAGCGGGCACAACATGAAACCACAAGAACACGCTGCTGACTCTTCTCCCCTGCTGCCAAATTTGCTTGACCCCATGGAGAAAAACCATGTGAGTGAAGGAATCAGCAGGTTGGTCAAAGAAAGATTTTGTTCTAACCTCCCACTGACACTGAGTTTCACAGGTAACAAGCAGGACTGGCCTAAGGCCAAAAATAAACTTTTTATTTGGCTCTCTCAGCAATGGAGATTTGACTCCTCCAACACAGAACTTCAGCAAACTTTCCCTGGAGCAAATGCAATTTCATTCAGATCAGGACTGGTAAAAGCAATTCTAGATGATGGGTGGGCTAACTGGGGTGCTTATGTTGGTTTTCACTCCTAAGTCCTATCAGCAGCTAAAGACTCATTTAGCCATACATCAGCATATTTTAAAAATGTCTAGATGTATTTAATGCCTACTTTATGCACTATGAGAGAAAAATAAATAAATTAATTTCTACTTCTGTTTCTTCTCTGAAGATTTTTCTGGAACCACATGAATAAACCTGTTGGTGCACATGTCTATGTGCTTTCTTTAATCAAAGGATAGACCAGGAACCAACTTTAAAGAGTCCCATGACCAGACTTGATTCTCCAGTTAAAAAACAATCACCAACAGAAATAAAGAAGAATCTTTAATTCAAACTATGTGTCTCCACGATTCTGAGGGCATTTCACATCTGAATGACAAGAGTCAGCTTCAGGATGTAAACCTTTTCCCCTGCCAGAAAACTTGGTGCTTCATAGAGAAAAAAAATAAAATAAAATAAACCACAAAATTCTGAAAAATGCAAACCAAAATTGTCATTTTAGTTTTCATGCAGAAAATGTCATTTCCTCCTACGCTGGTTCCCTCCTATCTCTAGATTTTCATCCTCAATACTATAAATCTTAGCTCCTTTTTTGCATTCTGTGACATTCAGTAAAGCTGTGTTTGTGGAATCTTCTTTTCTAATTTCACTTTTCTTTCTTAAACGTGACTGTCTATAAAATAAACTCCCCAAAAACTGATTAGTTATTCTAAACCCATTTGATCATACTCCAAAGCCCAAGTGAAGCATGAAGAATAATTTTCAAGTTTTATATTTTAAAAACAATTGAATATTTCTAATCCTAGGTGTCCCGATCCCATGTGTTAGTTGAAGAATGAAGTAAATAACCTTCTTCTGTATTTGCATTTTAATTTTCTTTCAACATTTTGCAATATAGATTTTCATACAGAGAACACTTCACTTTCTTTATAAACAGATGCCACTCTAGCTGTCATTTCAAAGACGTGTGACTGAATTTCTGAAAGTCTAAGAGACATGTTAAAAGTGACATGAAGTAAAGCAAATGATTTGACTATTGTTTCAAGTGTTCTTTTTAAAAATATAAATGCAAAAAAGAAAAAGCCCTGAAGATATTATTCAGCAATACTAGTAACAGTATTTCTATAATGCTTTAAATTTCTGAAGTTCCTACGTAGACAGTAACTAGTTCAAACAGAACCCACTACTTTTATGCTAATATTCACCTTGCAAAATAAATGGATTTGTTTGTGTGTGGGTGTTCTTGAGGGCTACACACACACAGACTCTACAGTCATTTGTCAGTCTCTAATAAGAAACAGAAGTGACATCTGTCATGCATTCCAGTAAACACATTAAGCAAACACAATAGGACCCCAAAATGTTTACTCAAGTACTCTAATTAATTGTGACTTGCTGGAACAGAGTTTTCTATGAATTAAACACAAAGATCCATGCTCACTCCTCCCCCTTGCTGTAGCTTTTTGTGCAGTGGGAAAAGATTTAAACTAAAGACTTCCCTTCTGGCTCTGCCAAGGTGCATTTTTTCCTCATAGACTTGACTTGCAGTAAAAGTTGATGTGAGAGTTTGTCACGGCTGTTTTGACAGTCCGGTCATCCTAATCCAGGGATCTGGTCCCTGTGGTTTGTCAATTATCCTACTAACCCTACAGCGAGAGGAACACTCAAGGCACTGAACTGTCATCCAATAACCAAGAAATAATGTCAGCAGCCAGTGAGTAGGGATTGCGAGAGATGGGGATGATTTTGACAACAGAGAAGCGTGGATCATTTCAGCATTTATTTTATTTATAGGCATTCGTAACAAATTAATTACATCTCACTGCAAGGCTTCACTAAAACTTGCTGGATCCAGAGCTGCCTGCACACACAGGGTGATGAGCAGGACTGAGTGCAGGGATTGCAGCTCGGCAGATCCAGGCATGGAGGTTCGATTCCCAGTTTTGTTCACTCGCCTCCTGCGACCTTGAGCTTGTTACTTGACTTGGATATGTTTCAATATCCCCCCGGATAAACTGAGGATAAAAGCATGCACTCTTAAGAGCCGGCAGAGCCTTAATCAATTAATTCCTGTAAAGGACATTAAGATCATTTAGCAAAAGGTAGAATTAAAGTGCAAATTATGCTAAGGTCCTTCTGGAATGAAAGACAAGTGTGTTTAAAAGGAGATTTAGATACAGAAGGTTAGACAGCAAGGAAAATCTAGGTGGAGGATCACAAGAGGCTTGATTCTGATCCAATGTGTAACAGGATAATTTGGCTTAACTCCCCACTTAACACTGACAAAGCAGGCTCTGCCTTGGATTCTCACTTAGTGTAAAGTTACACTGATCTACAATTGCACTGATTCAACTAACTCAGAGTACAAATTTTTGGCTCTGCAAGTCCTCATAATTAGACCTAATAATCTCAATTTTTTCATGCTTTTAGTCTATTTTTTCCTATCGCTTCTCAATCACACGTTTACTCAAACCATGTGGAAGTGAGAAAATATATGGGAAAAGATGAAGCAACAGAGACAAGCTAAAACTCTGGAACCTTCCTGTTTCCAAGTAAGACACAGGCACAACCAGCAGGCCTGCATGATGGAATGGGTACCAGTCATGGCCAGCTACACCTTTACTTCTGAATTTAGATGTGGTACATCCTCAGCAGTAACTGGTTCAAATTTTCTACCCCTTGAAAGCTCTGAGGAAAAGCACAGGGTACAAGATGCATTAATTTCCTTGGCTTCCAACCTGCCCCTGAACACTTCCAGGAAAGAGGCAACCACAACTTCTCTGGACAGCCTGTGCCTGGGCCTCACCACCCTCACAGGGAAGAATTTCTTCATCCTATCTCACCTCTGCCCTGCCTTCTGTGTCAGTTTAAAGCCATTCCCCCTTGCTCCATCACTGCCCTTGTGAAAGGTCCCTCTCCAGCCAACACAGTATAGGGGTGAACTCTGATAAAACAGGGCTGGTATGAAATTTAATAATTGAAGAGATTGTTTTAAGACTGTTTCTGGTAGACTGAACAATTTAGATCTCTGGTTTGTGGTGGCTAGGAAGATTAATTCTTGAATTTCTGGTACAGAAATGGAAGGATAAATTTTTTGGCAATCTTCAGAAGGAAAAATTCTTCCAGTTGTAGTTTCAAAACCATGTGTGCAACCATTAGAACAACTAAACAAAAATCATGCTGCTCATGAAATTATTTTGTCTCCTACTTATCCCTTACTGACTAAATACCCACATTCACTGCTGATAATTAGGGAAGTCTGGGTAAACAGAGATGTCTCAGAACGTCTGTTTAAAATCATCACCTTCATTTTCATCTATATTAGTGGGAAATTAAAATCTGGAGACCAGGATTTGTCATGATCATGTCTGATATTACACTCCATGTATTTCCATTGCAGAACTGTCAGCAAATCTGGAAAACAGCTGGAAACCAATCCAGGAAAATATTTTACTTTAGCGATGTGTTGCTATGTGAATATCACCTCATTGTGCAAAATTTAGACCATCTTCTTCCTGAAAACCTTGAAAGCATTTGCCCTAAAAAAAAAAAAAAAAAAAAAAAAAAACCCCTTGAAACTTTGGGAAGCTTAAATGAAAAACGACTGACCCAACTGACACCACCTGGATCTGATTGTCTATAGCATTCAGGTAGCTTAGGATAACTTTTCAGATATAAAAATGTTATCTTGAATAAAAAAATTACAAAAGTCTGTGCTGGGTGTGGATATTTGCAAAGATTAAGACAGAAGACATTGTCTGATACGGAAGCACACATGGAGTAAGGAAACAGCATTCAGCTCTCAAGAGCCAAAACCATAAGTGAGTCAACATCTCTTCTCAAATGAAACCTACTAAACTTTTTTTTTTTTCTGATGCATTTCACCATTTTATGGTTTGAATATGATCCCTGCTGTTATCAAAATGTCAGTCAAGAAAACCTTTAATGGGGGTTTAGGTACTTGCCTTCTTGTAAGGGTAAATTCCATAGAAACTTCACACCCTGATGGGGTTTACGTTTATAAAACCCCTATGAGAAAAAAAAAATAGAACAGAATCTCCATAGATCTCACACCTGAGTGCCCAGACAGGATGATAAAATTATTTTATACCAGCAACTTTGGGAGCAGCAATACCACAGAATCATGGAAAAGCCCTCTAAGATCATCGATTCCAAGAGTTCCTCCAGCACTGCCAGCAAGACCACCACTAAACCATGTCCCCAGGTGTCACATCTGCTGAGCTTGTAAATGCCTCCAGGGATGGTGGCTGCAGCTGTTCTAAAGCTTGACAACACTTCCTCTGAGGAGAATAATATCTGATCTAAACCTCCCCTGGCACAACTTGAAGCCATTTCCTGTGGTCCTGTCCCTTGTTCCCTGGGAGCAGAGCCTGACCCCCACCTGGCTGCCCCCTCCTGTCAGGGAGTTGTGCAGAGCCACAAGGTCCCCGCTGAGCCTCCTTTTCTCCAGGCTGAGCCCCTTTCCCAGCTCCCTCAGCTGCTCCTCAGCAGACTTGTGCTCCTGACCCTTCCCCAGCTTCATTGCCCTTCTCAGGCTTCAGGCCAGAGGCTTCACCCCACCCTCAGTGGGAAGGACAGACATTTTTCAGGGCTATTGTTTTGTTTTTTTAAAGGTGGGCATGCTGATAATATGAACATGTCTGGAAATATTCAGACGTGGTAGGACCTGTGCCTGGGAGGTGGATTTTTCAGTCACTGTTAGTGAGGTGGTTGAGGGAATAAAGTAAACACAGCTCGTTCCCTGGCTCTCACTACATGGATGAGTCTGACTCCAACACCTCAGAAGGCTTATTCCATAAACAGTGGATACTTTAAAACTATTTGCGGTAAAGTTGGATTATCAATGAGAAACTTTAAACCTCTAAGACTGCTACTTGACAATTTGTCACTCAACTTCAGCAAAACTATAGGGGAAAAACACAATGAATTAATGAATAGCAACAAATCCCCATGACAACATGTTACTTCATTAAAATTTTATCAGCATTCTTCCTAGGGAAAGCATGCCTTCTGTTCTACGCTGAGCTTCTTCTACAGTGTTTTACAGACAATTCACAGCATTCTGGCGCTTCAAAATTAGTTCCTGTGGAGAGTGAGCTACACACAGACTCTAGATTGTGTCACACAGCGATCTCCTGGGTGCCATGATGAAGTTTTGCCTACATTTTTTGTGTGTATCTTATGCCTTAAACATTAATCAAGCATTTCCCAATTGCTTTCTTTGAGAATAGGTTAATTAGCTGCAAATGCATCTCTGTGTTAATTTTCAGCAAATGCATTAAACTGCATTTCATAAATATTTTCCTAGCAAGCAAAGGAAAGCTTTGAAAGGAAAATGTTTTCATTGCTTTCGCTGGGGCTCTATCTTACGCTTTTTTTTTCTTCTTCTTTTCTTTATTTTTTTGTGGAGATCCATAAAACATATCCATTGGTGTTCAGTGTATTCCTGAGTGTGGATGTAAGTAAAAAAGAATAATAAAAAAATGGTTGCTAGATACTGTAGGCTTGTCAATATAATCTTAGGATTTGTTAAAAAAATTCTCTGCACAGAAACACTGAATTTATTTGCTTGGAAATTCAAATTATTTTGAAGAGGAAAAAAGCCCATGTAGATCATGAGAAAAAGACTGAAATTACTCTTGCAAATAAATAATGGCTTGTATGGATATCAGTAACATGTTCTGGTTATATTAACAACATTTCCCTCAGATTATGGCAGTACACTTACAGCATGTATTTGCCTCTAAAAGCACCTAGCAAGAAAATATCACTTCCTAAAAACTTTGTAAGCCAAACAGATTTTGTATGCAAAGGCTGCAGGGAAGGAAATTCATCCTTAGTTTTTCACCCATTAACTGAGTGTTTGACACAGGGATTTGGGTGTTCAAGTGAGCAGCTAAACAATCGGGCAGGAGGAGGCAGAATTAAGTGTCCACATTACCATGTAAGGTCCTGAGCCAGATAGAAAACTTCAAAAAAGAATGTTTCTTTTTCTTTGGATAGTTATTTTCTACGAACAATAAACATTGCAAAAGGAAGATACCAAATCTTGCTGCCTCCAGCCAAATGCCTGAACTGCACATTCTCTGCTTTTGGCTCCATGAATCTTCCAGTCTTGAGCAGTGGTGCTGGAGCAAATGTTTAGAGATCTGTCTATGGAACGTTACAGTAATGAGAACATTCTTTTTGGATGTGGAAAGTGCTGTCATAACCACCCCATAGCTCGAGAAAATTCTGCAAACCAGGGCATCTGCCTTCCACATGAGTGATCTGACCAACGGGTTTTATGTCTATTTTGACTCTGCATTTTTTTTTTAATTATTTGATTGCAATCTTAGTAACAGCCTTGATTCTGAAGAAGTTCAACAATATAAATCCCTAAAGAGACCGAGTAGAATTTATCTTTTCACCTTGAACCTGAGTCTTTTTTGGAAAATGATTCTAGGTGGGCATAGTGAGCTCAGCAAAGCCAAGGCATTTCCCACAGAAATATCTGATTACCCAGTGAAGATCATTGTGGGAATTATAAATGCCAGGGGTACCTTTCCTTAGGTTCCACCACTGAGGAAAGGACTGAAAGGTACCTAAATCACACATGAGATTCCATGACATGCTCCAGGTAACAAAAGAAAGATGGTAATAGATGTCACAAGGGTTAATAGACATTTGCATCTCAATGTGGAATGTCACTGTTCACTAGGAAAGTCTTTCCAGCAATTGCTTATCTTCTTATTTTTTTGAAATTTAATTTTTTCCCAGCTGCCTGGGATTCAGCTAAACCAACACATTTGTACAGTGATCATCTTCCTATACAGAATATTTAGCAGAAGAAATATAGTGCAGGCCTCCTTCTTTCAAAGGGAAGAGCTCAGTGTCACTGGGCTCTGGGAAAGCTTCTGTAGAAGTCTGTTGTATGATCTTGTTAGGAGAAACATTGAAAGAAGCATTGAATAAGTAAATTAAAGAAACTGAGATATGTCTTCTCTGAAACAGTTTTTAAAAAAATATCTTTTAGTAGGGTATCCCCAGCCAAATTTCTGCACAGTTTTTATTACATTTCATGAGATGTCACCACAAACTTATCCTAAATTAATGAATCCAGACCCAGTGTGTTACAGACTCACAACTCTTCTAATCCTAACAAAAAAAACCCCCACAGGACAACACCAAAGAGATCTTTTGGATCTCTTCTGCCAAAAGAGATCTCATCCCATTCCTGCAATTCTATTTGCTTCTCAGCTTCTCTCATTTTCCTTCTCACTCAAGAAAAGATGGAAATTGGACACTTCAGGATGACTGGTAATTGTACAATTTTGTGCATTGCCATAAGGAAATCCAAGGCCAATGTCTTTTGTTGCATCCTGGCATGCAGCAGGGTCAGGAGCGGGAGCTGTGGCACTCAGAGGCACAGCTCAGTGGGAGGCAGGAGATGTCAGGCTGCAAGTTCTATCATTGCCTTTCTGTCTTGCAGACAACAGAAAACAGGACAAGGGAACTGGCAGCCACTCTCCTGTTGAAAGGCGGGATCTCTGGAGTGGTTTTTTTGGCAGAAACATCTTCAAGAAAACACCCTGTGGGAAAATCTTCAGCATGGACAGGACCTCTGCAAGACTGTCAGACCCCTAAATACCACATACCTTTTCTAGACACTGTAGTCTTCAACCCAAACCCATGTTTGTGTGAAATATCTATCAGTGTTTGTCCAGACAATAGGACTAAATCATCAGTCTAAAAACACAGCTACCATTACCCATAACCAAAGCCAAAGAGACTCTGTGTTATCCTTGGAGAAAGCAGAGGGAATTCCATTTCCTTTCTTCTCCTCCTTTCTTTTTCCACTTCTGAAGACATCAGTACCTTGTGAATTAAAAAGTAAGGGGAGGTGGCTTTGAGCAGGATTGAGATAAAGCCATCGTGGGGAGCATGTGGTGCTATTTAAGTTCCTTCTGAACTCTGCCTGTCTGTCTCTGTCCTGTAGTTTTTTTGAGGCAGCTTTTGTTTAAGGCGAGTCATGCCAATCAACCCTGGCAGGTGGTCTTTTTAGTTCCAGGTGTTGACAACAGGTACTTGCTTTGGTCTCCCCCATCCTGTATCACAAAGGGAGATGGTAAATTCAGCATTTGTTGGCAGACAGATGATAGGCGGCATTTGCTGGCTCAACATTCTTCATCTCCAACAGTTGTTATTCAAGTTCTTGAACTTCTTGGTAAGGAGTAACCTTAAGGTGTTGGAAATTCATTGTCCTATGCAGTGGTGATTTGTCCAGCACCATCTGTACTTCAAAGAAACTCTGTGTTCCCTCGTTCTTTGTGTTTTGTTATAGGGAAGCTTTTAAATCAGCCTCTTGTAATTTATCCTTGAGTTTTAATGAATTGCATTCTATTTTCATCTTAGTCATTTTTATAGAAATCTGATGGTGAATTAGAAACAGCTGCATCCCTTGCAGACATTTCCTAAAAGCTACAAGATGCTTAGAAGGAATCTGCTTGCTAGCGTCTAGGAAAGGACCACTGGGGATAGATATATATTTGTGTACCTTTATTAAATTAATTATCCAAGAGCATGAAATACCTCACTACCTTGTTTTTATTATTATTATTTTCCTGTTTTCCTTTCATATACCATGTTGTGTGCCACATTGATTCCAATGGAGTAGGAGAGTTCAGCTGGAAGGGACCTAAAATGATAATTAAATCTGACAAAGGAGTTGAGCTTCAAAACAGGTGTGAACCTGTCCAGGCAGACCTGGGTGGTTTCCCCTCGTAATTTCATTAGCCAAATTACCTGTTTGGGCCCTTTTCCCTGCAGGTTGAGTTACACACTGCACCAGCTTAGCCTCACTGATCTATGGACTTTGAAGAAAAAATCCAGGCCATACTCAAGTTGCAAGTGATATTTCTGTCTACAAGACCTCTCCATCTTCCTTTGGTTTCCCACTCTCCAAGTCGCTCTGCATCACAGAATCACAGAATCAGAGGATGGGGCAGGTCGGAAGGGAATCTCCAAAAAAAACCTGATCCCACCTCTCTGCTCAAGCAGGGCCATCCCAGAGCTCAGGGCACAGGATTGTGTCCAGACAGTTCTGGAATATCCCAGTGAGGAGACCCCACACTCTCTCTGGTCTCTGTTCAGTGCTCGGTCACTGCACAGTACAGAAGTTCTGCCTCATGTCCAGGTGGAATTGCTGGGCTCAGTCCCTGCCCGTTCCTCTGGTGCCATTGCTGGGCCCTGGAGCAGAGCCTGGTCCATTCTCCAACACCCTTCCTTTAGATACCCATATATTTTTTAGGTTGGCCATTGCTTCAAAGGTTTTATTTCAGTGATTTTTAGCCAAAATTTATCAAGAATTTTCCAGTCTTTAAGCACCAGCCCAAATAACACCTTTCCTTTTTATTTTTTTCAATCTTTCTTAAAATATGGTTAACGTTCCTATATCGACTACCAAGAGAGGGGAAGAACTCATTAAAATGGTGGCAAACACTCTGAAAGGCTTCCTCTAAAATAGAACACTGTTTTGACTTTTTGCATTTTATTCTCAAAGAGAGGTCTTTTATCGACTCCAGCTCAGCACCTTGGAGAGAAAAAAGGTATCTTGAAAAAGGCTTTTAAACCCTGAGGTTGGCTGAAGTTTTTTTTTCCTTTTCCCTAGACTTTGTAAACACTTTTCTCTGTAAAAGTGATGCACATAATTGTGGGGTCTTCCATCTTTTCATAAGCAATATAGTCTAAGTATCATAAATCTCAAAAAAAGTGCTTTTGCTTTTGGTCTTTTTTATTTCTTTTCCCTGCTTTTGGATGGAAGTTACCCAGTTAGGGAATAAATGTAGAACACAAAGATGTCATTTTCTTTCTTAAACAAGGTCAGTATCCTGACAATAAGGGCACTTTAAAAGCTTTCTATTGTGCATGTGTTCATGGGGGAGAAGGAGCTGATCAATGTCCTTTAAGGTTTGCAGGTTTCTTTTTCAGGACTTTTCCTTGGGTTCATTTTTTTTTTCTTCTTTTTTTTTTTTTCTGTTAAAAGTGAACTAAATATTTTATTTTCTAAGGAGGAAATAAAACATCAGTTATATTGCCATCGATTAGTAAGCAAAAATAATCTGGTCAAGGCCTGAATTTTTGTCTTCTACTTTCAATAGTTAAGAAACACCTCAGCAATATTATATGAAAAAATATCTAGTAATTTGCTTTGCAGGCACAGATTGGCTCCAAATCCTGCAAACCACGAGGCAGTGCTGCAGTTTTATTAAAGTGCTTCTCAGAGAGGCCATATATGAGCACTTTCTTCAGTTGCCAGTTTAGAGCTCCTCTTGGTAAATAAGAAAAAGAAATATACTCCTGGTTTTGTCAGAGTTGGTCTCACAACATGAAATTCATCTCTTCAACGTGGCCTCTAGTTCCATGTTAGTCCACCATCCTCAGTTCCCATAGGAGTCAATGAAAAGAAACTATTCCAACTTCAGATTTATTTATTTATTTCTGCCTCTAGTCACAGCTCCAAAGTGCTTTTGATTTGTGCTGCACTGTTGGTACCTGGTCATTTCAGCAGGAATGGGGACAAACAGAATCACAGAATGGTCTGGGTAGGAAGGACTTCAAGGATCTTCTCATTCCAACCCCTGCCATGGATGGGGGCACCTTGCAGGTTGCTCAGAGCCCTGTCCAGCCTCTGATGCACAGACTGATAGACAGTTATTGCTTTATCACAATATTTAACTTACCTAGAAGTATTTGATAGTACCGATTGCACAAATATTGTTTAGAAGACCACCTGTGCTTAGGAGTGGGCACATTACAAATATCAAGATATGCTGAAACAGTTCGAAAGGTAAAGCTTGAAAAAATAACATCACTAATGCACAGAGAATAATAATGCTGCAGATGTTGGTGTGACTTAACTTTGCTCAGAAAGATGAAGATACTTGCACTTAAGATATGCAGAATTGTGAAGTAATTTACATGATTAAATGTGAAATTTTTGAAAGGGCCACACTTCAAGCTTTTCTAAATTTTTTTTTTTTTCATTTAAGCTGCTTGATAATCCTATAGCCCAGCACAGTGTCTTTATTATCAGTGTCTGTACCTGGTCTGGATCTTATTCAGCCAATCAACCATGTTCAAGCCTGCAGCAAAGGCTGAAGTCCTCCGTGGAGGGGGTTGGAACTGCTCATGTGCTTAAAGTGAAGAATGTTCCTCAGAGCTTAAAATCAATCTCAAAATCTCTTAAAAAAGCTTAAAACACCTCAGCCCTGCTGATCCACAGCCAGGTGCACGTGGAATCCATGATCCCAGGGCAGTCGCAAATGGGGCAATGCAAGGGTGGAATTGTACTTCTCCTGCTCCCATCTCTTCAAGGTGGTTATAATAGCACTTTAACATAATTTTGATGCTGATTTCATTACCGTGTTTAAAGGAAGATCAATGTAAATGTATGATATCAGCTACCTCATATAAAAGGCTTTTATATAAGCAGGTGGTTTTGGACCTTGCCTCCAGCTATACCTTTTGATCATTTAGAAGGCTACTGATGTACCCCAGGCAACTTACGTAAAACAGTTATTTGTACTCATTTAATGCTATACCTTTAAACACCCCTTTAATCTATTTGCAGCTGTAAAAGGCTCACGGTATGGAAATGCTTTAAAGGAGAAGGCTTAAGTTCCACAATTAGGTTGAATTTTATTTTTCCTGATAGAAATCTTGTCCTCTTTCTTCAACTTGTGCAATCATGTTTCTTCTTGTGCAGTCATGTACACATCCAAACACACAATCAGAACTTACCTGTTCTGAGAAAATGCCTAAGCAGAAGCTCCTGTATCAGAAATAGATGGCAAAGGACTGGCTGAGCAGGGATTTCTATGTCTATTCCAGTAGGTGCACTTCAGTGTTTCAAACAATTCAGGAGGCTTGTTAATCTTCACAAATAAAATGAAACGTGTTTGTACTTACAGCAAAAATGTTATAATTTCTGTTTATTTCTTGTTAATGTGTGTAAGCTTCATGTACCAGTCAGCTCAAACCATTTAATAACATGGCCAAAGATGAAAACACAGCCCAGAGATTTATCACCGTGATTTAACTGACTAAACTCGTGTCAGGGGTAAGTTTGTCCCAAGGTTTGCAAACCACCGAGAAAAGAGTTTAGTGATTTAATTCTTTATTAATTTATGTAATTGAACCAGATATTCTGTTTTCTCTCTGGTTTAGTTTTCCAGGTCACAACAACAAAGAGTAAAGTCCAGGTAAAGCAAAAGATCAATTTATGCAGCTTAATAATGTAATTTTCAGATATGCTGTGTGCTCATGTGCTCTGTGCTGTGATCAGCGGTATATGTGCACAGCACATCCATTTTATTAATACCGTTAATTGTTTCCAGAAGGTTCTGGTGTTTTATTCTGTCAAACCAGCCATTGAAAGATAATTAGATATCAGTTAACACGTTTACTCTTCTTATTGTTTTTTGATAGCAACCATCATAAAACAATAAAAGCATTCCTTCCCCATAATGATATTCTGGGGAGCCAGGTGTTCTGCATGTTAGAACAAAATTACTGCCTTTTCTAAATAAAAGCCTGGTGTAACACCATGGCAGCAGAAGGTGAAAGGGATGTAATGAAATAGTTACCTGCTCATATGTGATTTTCCCCTTTGGACTCATTTGTGGAAGCTGCACATGTACAAATGCACACACACACACACACACACACGTGTGGTTTCTTTTTTAGCCTTCAAAGTGGTGTAATCCATGAGCAGTCTCATTTCTGTAGCTTTTGGTGTGGTATCTTTGGATACTAAAACCAAACAGGGATACCCATGAGTAAACTAGTGGTAGAGCTTTCTTTATTAAATAGTTAATTTCTTCTAAAATTACATTTCTAATGGAGAAATGACATCAGACCCCAAACTGGCCGTTTGGCTCCCCATTGACTGTGAAGGGGGTCTGACATTCTTTTATCTGCATATGTTTGTTCTGTTGACTTTTAATGTGATGCAAGATGCATTTTATTAATTCTTTTATTTTTTTTTTAATACTTCAGGGCAGAAAACTCTTTCTGAAAAACTACTTTTACTGTTGCTGTAAATACTGATATCAGAAAATAATTTTGGTAGACACAATGAAATCCATCCTAGGAGCTGAGAGTAATTTATGCTCAAAATTTCCTACTTGAAGGCTATTCTGCACTGTTTTCATGACTTAAATCCTTCTATTTTTCTAAATTTCAAATGGAACCCTTTTATTCAAAGCTTCTTTGCCTAGATAAGCAGACAGAGTTTGTGCTTCATGGCATATTTCATTTATCTTTCCCTGAGTATTTATCACAATCAGAGACATGATCATAAATATAAATTTATTTAGAAGATGTTGCACAATGGAAAAGGATGCCTCATAGAAAATGAAAGCAGAATTGTAAAATCAAACCAAGTGAGAACTAGATAACAAATTAAAACAGTGCAAAAAGATTCAAATGCAGTCAGGAAAAAAGTGGAGTAAGTTGTGCATGTGAGCTGAACACAAAGAAGTGGAACAGATTGTTCACCTCAGCCACCATCCAGGTTCAGCGAGCCCTCCTTGCTTGGATGTACATAACCCTCCCAATGGATCTGCTTTCTGTAGCATCCTTGGTATTTGGCAAAACCTAATCCAAACCTGAGCTGCCACGGGTTCGCTTGTTAAATCTGTCAGAGAAATCTGCCAGCTCTAAAAGGAGTGAGCGAATCTTATTGGCAATTTCTTTTTTTGTTGTTCTTCAGCTTTTGTCTGAGAGCTGGAACACCTAAATGATTATTTCTAAATAACAACTTAATCTTGTAAATTTACAGACTGTATGATTTATAACCACACTGCAATGTGAAATATGTTATGTTTGTAAGTATATGCACATATATTTTTATTTAAAGCACGATGTTTATGAGATTTTCACAGAAACCTCTCCCTATTCACATGGCTTCTCTTGACAATCTATAAGGGACTTCAAGAATATCTGCACTGATAACTCTTTCATCCTTCTTCCCCTGTGTGACTTTGACCCAGACATCTTCCCTTTCACCCAGGATACTCCTTGTTTCTTTACCGTTGCATTAAATAAATCAGCATCCCATCACCCTTAACTATATTCTTTTTGATTTTGAACAGCTCACTGCTGTCAGTTCCCATCTTCCAGTCCTGACTGCTGCTTCACCATGTTCCTGTCACCTTGCAATACTCACATTCACAACCTGCACCAGTAATTCCTGCTCCTTCCCAGGAGATGGAGGTTGGTCTTTTGGCTTTGCCATGAAGCTCAGAAATCCCTGTGTTGCTGTCCAGCTTTCCATGAATTTTTCTAAATGATCTTCCACGGCTCAAGCTCTCTATTTATGGGATTAAGGACAAACGGAGTGTGTGCCATGTATTAGTATTTCCAGCTGTCCAGAGCACAGTTTGTTCTCTTAAGCTGTGCAGGCAGATCCTGTCCGTGCTCTATAAAAATTATAGCCACACTTTCTGTCAGGGAAAACACCATTCAACAGCAAACAAATTCTGATGTTTGAGGCCAGAGAGTTCCAAACATCTGAATCCTTACGTTTAGCAATTAACATGATACAACTCCTCCAAACCTTTTCAAAGTGTAGTTCCTGACAGCCATTACACTGTGAACCCACAGACTTCACTGAAAGCTATCTTTGCACCTCTGCCCAGCTGTTTCTCATAAGAAAAGTCAATTATTTATACTTTTTCACTCATAAAAATCCCCTCTAATATTATAGCGATATTTAAGAACTATCCTTAGTGCACAGGGGATTGAACCAAACATCTTTGGGCTTAAAAGCATCATCTGCTTGGTTTACAACATTTACATTTACACATCAAAAGGAACAACTCATCTCATTGTGGATCAGCTATTCTGAGGATACAGAATGTTTGTCCATCTTCATCAGAACTGAGGCCCAAACAATAATTATTCACAGATGTATGAATGTGTAGAAACTAAGATCAGGCATTTGAGGAGTATACAAATGTCATCATTTTACAAAATAGAACACCTGGCTCGACTCGTCTTGTAGCTGGAGGACCAAGAGTGAAAGCAAGGAAATTTAAATATTCCACAGTTTGTCACGTTTCTGTCTGCCTCTGACGGAGACCTTTGAACATCTTTTGCTTTCATTTTCCAGTTTGGAGAATGGGAGTAAAGTCAAGCTCCTGGATTGTGTTGCTGAACCTGCCAATAAATGCACCAGGATTTCAAACTTGAAGCAAAACAGTTCAGTGCCAGGTCAATAATAACAGAAACTAGTTAACAATTATATTTATGTGTGTGTGTATTTGATTTAAGAATATGGACAGGTGGGCATAAATTTTGTGTGTTCACACTGATGAATGTGTGAAGAAAACGATTCACTGAGGTTGACCGCAGCACTGAAGATAGAAGAGATGCAAATTTACAAGCCAGTAATCAGATGCCACCTTCTGGTTCATGGAGAGAAGGAGAAAATCAATAGTCCTTATACAAATAAATCAGTCAGACTGATTTATGGGATCTGTCTGCAAAGTCTGTACATGCAGAAAGGTGTGGATTTGGTTATTGTCTGTTTATGATCACTCAGTCACAGAATATGATCACATAGGCAACTGGAAAAGAAATTCTCTAAAAGGGACAAAGAAGGGGCAGTGAAGAAAGACAGAGAGGAAGAAGGAGGAGGAATAGTGGAGAAGGTGCAGCTTTGTTCTGGAAAGGGAACGCAGATCATCCCTAGCCCATCAGGGATCCCACAGCGCATCTTGCTGAGTCCCAGGGGCTGCTGAAGGGAGATTGGAGTTTCCGAGCACTCCTTGCTCCAACTCCGGCCTGAGTGTCTGGTCCAGCATCAGAAAAAATATATGTACATGAAAGATTTGTGCAAAAGCTATCACAGCCTCTCAAAATCCAGCGCAATCCTGGAAGTGAACTAAACTATAAAAACCCACAAAAAAACCCAAGCCTGCCAAACCAGTTTTTCTAATGCCTCTACTCTAGGATCCCATTCTAAGAAAGAAATTAGAAACACTTGGAAGAAACATCTGTTTGTTCTGTGGTAATTTAAAAACTGAGAATGATAATTTCACTTTAAATGCATTATTTACAAAAACTTATTTAACTCCTGTTTAAGGTGATATTAGGATAAATCAAAAACGTTTTAGAGGCACCATTTGTCATTATGTAATGAAATAATTTCAATAAACTAAAAATAATATGCAGAGTCAAATTAATTCCCTCATATATTTGAGCTAGCAAGTCAATCTTCTTACAGGTAAGACAAGTAAGGGCAGAAAAGGGAATTGTTATAACATTTTTAAAGGAAAATGCTTTAAATCACACCTTATTTAGTATAGCTTGACAGATTATCTGATGTATTCCTAATCCTAATGACTGCAAGAAAAAAATAAGGGCACACACACACACCTTTGTCTTTACCATCTAAATAAGTAAAGCTGAACTAGGACATAAATATTTGCTTGTTCAGGGTTTAAATAAATTTTACATTTTAAAATTATGTAGAATTTCTTCCTAGCTTTTCAAAGGTAGATATTTTTATTTTCTGTGGTTCCCAAACCTTTTTGTTTAATTACCTCTCCTTTCAGCTTATAGGAAATAATTTTCACTTTAATTCTGTAGTTTATTCATCAGTCACCTGGCATTGTTCCAACTGCAGTTTTCATTGTTGATTTAAACAGCTGGAAGCAGCAGCAAGAGAAGAGAATATTTACCTAATGAGAGCAACTCTGTACCGTCGATGTCGTGTATTTTCATTGGAATCCCCATACCCACAGAAACAGACTTGGTACAAACTGGGAGTAAAATGTCAGTCACTAGCTAGTAAATAAGACTTCATATCCCCTTTTCCAAGACAATGAAAAGGCTGAATATATGTATGAATATCTATTTATATATTTAAATAAATTAAGAACATTTTAGTATTTTCCCCGGGTTACCAGGAAGTACCAAAAAATACTTTGTATTTTGTGTTTTAGTAGCCAAGAATAAACAATGGAAGCAGAATTCTTTTCTTTGAAAAATAAAGCACCAGGGGAAGAGCAGTGTTGTATTTTAAAGTTATTATTAAAATAGACATTTTAATGTACAATGATATATTCAAACTACCACATTTGTAATTTACCAAAACACATGGTTCATTCTCATTTGAGCGCAACACAATCGTCCACAGCAGAACACAGCCCAGTCCTGTGTTTGTCCTCTAAGAGGAAAACACCTGTGGTCATTAAATTACTCTGTGATTAAAATCCTGCCCAAAATTTATTGCATTGGCACAAGAGTTGAATAGCAGGCTATGCCTGTTTTCTTATTTTTGTTCTCCATATTAAGACTATTTTGTCCTGTTCAGGAACACATATAGAGTTTTCCTGAACTGACTTTTCAGCAGAAACACAATTTTAATTTAACTAGAATGAAGGAGTGCCTATTTCAAATCTCCGAGTTCCTGATTCAAACCAATCTAGGGAAAATTCTTTAAAGGAGCTTATTTAATATTAGTAGACAGATCTCTAATAGGTTGCAAAGGGAATGCAGAAAGCCTGAAGACCTGTAAGATTACCAAGATGTGTCTTTGTATTTATCCATCTGTATCCCTAAACTAACTTACATGTTCAGAGGAGTTTGTGTTGTTTTGAAACCCAGAAAATGTGCAGATATTTGGTGTACTGTCACATAAATCTTTAAGACTTATTTGGTTCGTCCTTCCTAAATGAACAGTAAAAATGTAATGGTGGTTCTGGTATTTGCTTAGTTAGATGATTCAGAAACCCAGAAGAGCAAAAATATAGATTGTTATGCTCATATTTTAGTATCATGGTTCTTTGTAAATCTTGCACTGATTGCTGCAATATATCACAGGAAATTTCGCAGCCAAAATATTAAGGTCAGCAACTAAACCTATCAAGGTTGAGATATAATTTCCTTTTATTTAATAAGTACCTGTAAGTTTGTGGAAAACACCGGTGAAATCTGAAAGCCTACAGAGGTGGAAGCTGAGCAAAGCATTTATACTGACATGGTTCCTGGTTTGGATTGGATCTCATCCTCCATCCCCCCAGGAGTTCCCATGGTGGACTCAGCTTGGGCACATGAAGGAAGAGCCAAAGGAGCTGATATTGCTCATTTGCTCATAATAACTCATCAGTCAGAGAAACCCTGGTCCTTCCTGAGGAAAAGACTGATGGTAATGAAGGGTTTGATCACTACGCTGTTGAGTAAAAGAGGATCACCCAGGAAATCAGAGCTACAACAAACCAAAATTAGCTGTGTCAGAGAGGAACACAGGGAATTATCAATAGTGCTGGAAGAGTGCACTTCTTTGGTCCACATTGTCCCATGAACTTTCTGCTCCCAGAGCCAATATGGTTCATGGGCATTTCTCAAAAGGCAGTTTGTCCGTGGCCAACCTACTTGGGGAAGCAAGAGAGTTTCATGACATGAGTGTGGCCATTCTGTGCCAGAACTCAGAACCAGAGAGAGCCTTCCTGCTCTTCAGATTATCCTCAAAAGATGGATCTCAAGAATTATAGTCTCAGAAGCCCCTTGATTGAGCTTTAAGATAAAATTTGATCAATTAATGCTCTGTGGTATTTTGTGGTTGTCCCAAACAGCAAAGCACTGCCTGCTGATTGGGATGGTCTGCTCTGATAATGTGTTCCTAAGCTATGGCATTGCGTTTCTTCCTAAAATTTTGAGCGGCTCATTCCTCGTGTTTTATGGCTTTTACGCATTGCAGATTTGCATCACTTTTTATCCTGCAATGTGCAGGCGTGTTCCCTTCACAACTGACTTAGTAGCTAATATATTACATGAATATTTCAAATTATTTCTTCTAAGGCTGCCTGTGTCAAGAATTAATGCCACCTACCCATGTCAAGAACCTTCTTGAACTTCAGTTTTATTGCTTACCTTAAATAATCAAAACAAATTTCATCTGACAGTTTTATTTATTGCTTGTCAGTTTTCTTGGAGTGATAATGAGCTTCTATTCATCCCACCAGGTTGAGATATTTTCATATTTTCGTTGACATTGAGGGGCTGGAGCGTGTCCAGAGAAGGGAACGGAGCTGGAGAAGGGTCTGGAGCACAAGTCTGGTGAGGAGCAGCTGAGGGAGCTGGAGGGGCTCAGCCTGGAGAAAAAGAAGCTCAGGGGGGAATCTTCTCTCTCTACAACTCCCTGACAGGAGAGTGGAGCCAGCTTGGGGTGGACTCTTCTACCAAGAAACAAGCAATATGACCAGAAGGAACAGACTCAAGGGGTTCCAGGGGAGGTTTAGATTGGATATTAGGGATATTTTCTTCACAGAAAAGGCAGTCAAGCCTTGGAACAGGCTGCCCAGGCCAGTGGTGGAGTCACCATCCCTGGAGGGGTTTAAAAGCAGTGGAGATGTGGCTGGGGTTAATGATTGGACTAGATGATCTTAGAGGTCTTTTCCAAACCAAAAAATTCTATGACTCTTTGTGTATCAAGTCTCACTCCTGGAATGTCTTCCTTGAAGAAGAGGAATCTGAATGTCCCAACACATGTTCCACCTTGGTTTGTTCAGTATCTTGCACAGCTGTGACACAGCACCTCAAAAGCTCAGTGACCTCCTGTGTCATGTGAACTTTGCCTGCAGATCCTTGGTCAGGGCCGAGATCAGGGGGTTAATGTATTTCTGTATCAATAGCTGTGAACAGGCCAGCTCACATGACTCCATGCGACACTTCAGCCTGACTGAGCACATGTGCAAGGTTGAACCTTCAGCACATGACTTGAAGCCATGATGAAAGAAAAAAAAGAAAAGCAATAGTACTTGCACCATCATCCATTCATGTTGCTTAAAATTCTGGTTTTGTATCCCACACTTTGTTATCCTTTTGTCTCATTTCACACCCTGTGTGTAGGCACCATATTAAAATAAATATATTTGTAAAATACGTTTCTGCAAAATATTCAAATAAATTAGACTGATAAGTAAATCTGTCCTGTTTGCTATTATTGAAGGGAGTTACTTGTCAATAATATCTTGTATTCAAGAAGGCATCTGTCCTTTAATTAAAAAGTTCTTCAGATACTTTTATAAGACAGTCTAGACACCTGCTGTTTCTGTCTGCATCAGTCTCAAGGCATTAAGTAGGAGAGTAAAAAATATTCACACCTGGAAATGTTCTCTCAAGGAATTTAATAAAAATCACATTAAAAACATATAGATCAGCATATAGAACAACTAATCTCCTGTGGAAGAATGTATTCAACACTATAGAGGGAAAAAAAAAACTCATTGTTCAATTTGAAGCACTTAAGAATTTCTGAGAAAAATTCCTTTTTTTTTTTTTTTCCCCAGTGAAATTCTATGGGTATTTTCCACGTGGGACTGATACCAGAGAATTCACAGAATCACAGAATGGTTTGGGTTGAAAGGGACCTGGAAGATCATCTCGTTCCAACCTCCCAGCCATGGGCAGGGACACCTTCCACAGTCCCAGGTTGCTCCCAGCCCTGTCCAACCTGGCCTTGGACACTTCCAGGGATTCAGGGGCAGCCACAGCTTCTCTGGGCACCCTGTGCCAGGGCCTCAGCACCCTCACAGGGAAGAATTTCTTCCTAACATCTAATCTAATTTCAGTCTCAAGGATGAGTGATGAAAAAAGTGAAAACTTTGCAACCAGCTCATGACATTTCCTACAGATCTTGTCCTCCTACACCTAGAACTGAGAGGACATTAAACATGTGCTGTAATCCACCTCTAGGTAGCAAAAACTTCTTAACACCATACAAAATAGGATTTACTTCCAGAGGTGGACGTGCCTAATGTGCAGCCCTTGCTGAGAAAGAATTTTCCAGCAGAAACCTAACGGTTGTGCAGTGTGGGCTGAGATATTAAACACTAGGCTTAAAAAATAATTTTAAAAAATATCAACTTTTACAGTGCTCTGATTAATGTGCCTGAAAAATGTGCTTTAAAGTATCCAGTCAGCTTTCATCTGAACAGGTCAAGAGGGGAGAGACACCTTTAGAGCACACATAAAGAGGGTATAGCGTTCAGTTTGGGTAGTGCCTTACCTGATGAATTCTGATTGCATCCTCATTTGACTCGTTTAAACTGTTACTAAATGTTCTTTAACACCCAGTGAACTAAACACATTGAGGAGAACTTAGTTTGAAAGCTATTATCGTATTCATTTCTTTTACACTTCTGAGAACATTGCTTATGGCACCTTACGAATTCCTGTGAATTCCCTTTTTAGTACCTTAGATAGAGGGTGTGAAAGAGAATATGATCAAAATTAATGCTGAAACATCTCCATAGGCAAAATACTGCCTGGAAAATCAGGCCTTAAGGAGAATTCACTGTTCAGCTTTGGCTTTACATTCACAGCTGAGTGTATTCTAAGTGTTTTATATGGAAAGTAACATAGATATGAGCACTTGGCTTCCCAGTGAATTAGGAAACCCTACTGTTCTACCACTTTGTGCAAAGCATTGGAAAACCAGAGATGATACACAATGTGTAAACTGCAAAGGCTCTCTTGTTAGAAGATGTTGCTCTCCCATTTACAACAGACCTCAACACCTGCAGATGAAGCCTGAACAATCACAGAATCATGGCATGCTTTGGGTTGGAAGTAGCCTGAAAAATTGTCTGGTTCCACCCCCTGCCATGGGCAGAGATGCCACCCACTGTCCCAGGTTGCTCCAAGCCCCATCCAACCTGGCCTTGAATACATCCAGGGATGGGGCAACCACAGTTTCTCTGGACATATGATAATAACCAGCTGGTATTTTATAAATAAGTGAAATAAAAAGTTTTTAATCAATTTTTTTGCAGTCTAGGATGACGTAAAATAATCACCACAGTACTGCTGTTGAGAGCAGTAGCACTAAAGCTTTATTTGGAATATTTTATTTGGATATTTGGAACCAGAGCTGTCTGTAATTTAGGTGTTTAGGGGATATATTGTATTATTCCTTAGTTGTACCTTCTTATCAAACAATAATACACAATCTAAAAGACAATATTTTTCTCCCCATTCTTTGCAGAAGCAAAGGATGAACGTACAAAATTGGAGGTTCGGACAGGTTTTGTATAACTAGATTACCACTGAAGAGACTAACAAAATTAACCAAGAGGTAATCTTTTTGTTAAATTCATATTTCCACTGATGTTTTGAGAGCAAATCTTCTTCTTAGATGCACCATTTTAGATAGCCAGTTGGAGGTGGAAATGTGTGAAGTGGATGGTATTTCTATATTTCTACATCCAGATGTGGTTTGAGGTTTGCTGGTTGT
>VXBU01004753.1:1318046-1379304 GCA_013400315.1 Bombycilla garrulus | reverse complement strand
TTTTTTTTTTTTTTCCAATTAGCTGCCCTTTATATTATGGGATCTTCTCTGATGAGCAAAAACTCCAACCGAAACTGCACCATGTCCTCTGACATGAGATGGTTCTGGGGATAATCAGATCTAGGAAAAGTTCCAGTATCATCTAGAAATGCAACATAATTTGAATAATGTATCTATCTTTCATTATGTACAGTGCAGTTATATGTAATCACATGCTCTAGCTCTCTACAGAAAGAAAGGAGAAAGGAAAAAATAAAGGAGGGGAAAAAAACACTTTTAGGAATCATTGCAGCTCATTTGAAATAAATATCTCAGAGGGTCAGATAAATTATTTGCTTAAATTCCCCTTGCTCTGTGTTGGCTTTGCTGAGTATTGCAGGAAACCAGCTCTGTGAACATTTTTAGTTGGGCGAGATGCGTCCCATGTGTGGTGTTTATGTCAGGTGTGACCTGATGGGTATAACCACCTACTACCTCTCCTGGGGCTCTAGCCTGACATTAGACATAGAAACTTGAATATTCTCTGTCTTCAAGAGCAAACCTGACAAACTGGGGGTTAACAGCAGAAAGGAGGCGAAGCATCGTGTACTTTTCCTGTCTACACAATACCCAGATGGCATCAATCTGGTATCCCCGAGAAATCCCTTGATAAATTGCAGCATACGAGCAGATTGAAACAGTGGGCTTGCATAAAATCTGATGTGCATTTAGAAGGAGAAGAACATCTCAGTTTCCTGAAAATAATCACTATTTTCAAACAGTTCATCAGACAATATTCATCAAATACACTTGGTTTGCATGTGTATGTGTGCTTTTCTCTCCTAATCCTGTCGATTGCGCTGTATTTTAAAGTCAGATGAAAGGAAGAGCAAGCAAACAGGGTTTTTTCCATGGCTTTGATGTCACTAATGTTCTGTCAACTGGCTTATTAAACCATACACTCTTAGTACTCTAAGCAAAAGCTTGAGTGCTTTACAAGGTGTCTAAAAATATACTGTGATCCTTAAAAGTATGATCATACTTATCGGACAAGACACTAAATAAAAGATGATGCTCAAGACCTCTTTTATATTTTATTCACCTCTACATATAAGTTTAATCAGAGCGGCAGAATTTTCCTTTCAGTCATAGTCGGTTAGGGAAGTCTTGTGGAGTCTGGAGGTGAGGTTTTTACAGTCTGTGTTTTAAAAACAGTTTAAACAACACCATCCAGCTAATTTCCAGCACGGAGCAATCTGGAATGAAAATGACACTGAGAGAAGAAATTGCTTGCAGCATTATTTTGTTGCAATAGAATACTACAATCCCACAAAGGAACAGGGGGATCAGTGATAAGTGTTGAGCTCACAAGACTTTTACATAGTGCAAAGCAGCCAAAAATCTGCCTTGAATCCCAAGTCTAAAGTGACCTGTTGCTGTGCTGACAGAGACTCCATTCCTTCCTTGCAAAGAAGGTTCTTTCCTGCTGAATACATCCAGGGATTTCTACATTTGTCCAACCCCTGCAGAATTTCTGAATTCATTCCATAACATTAGAACTGAATGAAGAGAGGTTGGAAAAAATGTGACCAATTGGCCAGATTTTTAGCTGGTGCAAACTACCTTCTCCTACGTGGTGGGACTCAATAAAGATTTGTCTCCAGGCTTTCTTTTGAAAGAAATGTAATTCTATTGAACCCTGAGAAACTTTGTCAGCTACTTACCCACAGAATCACAGGGTGGCTTGGTTTGAAAAGACCTTAAAGATCATTTAGTTCCAAGGGACACCGCTCAAGTCCTCATTCCTGCAACCCATAAAGTGAGAATGCAGTGCTATTCCCCAAGTTTTGACTTAGAATGCCTTTTAAAATAATCACTCCAAATTTTGAGAAGGTTTTGTATTGCAGTGAACTGTATATACTGTTGACATAGCACTGATTTTTTTTGGCTTCTGTGGGACCAGAATATTTTACTTGGTTTCTTTTCCAACTAAACAAAAAATGTTTCCTCAGTATTTGTTCTATTACTTTATTTCAGATATGTTTTTTTCTTTTTGCTGCTGAGTAGCATTCCCAATAAAACTGGGTCACGGGAGTAACAAGAGGGAGTTTCAGAAGACGAGTAGCTCTTGCTCTTTCTCTGCTTTCTCTTTGGTACTTAAAGCCTCTGCAGAGCTTTTAATCCTAGATCTCTGGGTGGAATTCAATAGGCTTAGCAACAAAACATAAAAGCTTACCAAAAGTACGCCAGAAAGGACTGCATTCTGTCTGCAATTTTCCTAGTTGATTGTTTATTCATCCTGCTTTCATATCTATAATTTTTAATTACTTTTCCTCATTTTTGGAAGCCATGTACTCTTTGTATTTGAAAAAAAATCATCTGGCTTGATAAACCCATGCAGTCATGCTGAATGGGAAATCTGCATTTCTACTTCCAAGGCAGCCTCCAGGTCAGCACATGAAAATTCCGAGGTCAAAATGTTGTCAGTAATGAGATCTCAGTATTTCAAAAGTTCACATGGCTCTCTGTGCAGTGAAGGAGAATCCCTCTGTTTCCTCTGGTGCGGTTTCATGCTAACTTGGAAGCTGCAAACCAGCATGAAACATTTCAAATGAAACATTTCAAATGAAACATCTCAAATGAAACATTTCATCTCGGATCCTAATTTATGGCTTTTGCTGAGTGCTGGGGTTGAAGCTCTTGAATTCTTAAGAAATTCAGAGAAATAGTCAGTATGTGAACCTAGAGAGCTCAACAGAGAAATGAGAAGTGAGTTAATTGCAAATGTTCCAAATGAATCTTCTATGTAGAGACAGGATCCATTTTTTCCTGCTTTACACTTCCATTATAAAAGATGCAGTAAATAATAATTTGTGTTATCAATATATTTCCCCCTTCCCTCCAAAGGACATTGTAGACATAAATTAAAACCCATGAGACCTGTTCACCTTCTTCCTATAGCCCTTGGAGCAACTTAGATGTTCACAGCAAACTTATTCCAATTTTGTGATACATGTTGTGGCAGAAGGAGGGGGTCTGGATGTGCTCATCACTGCAAACCAAGAAAGCTTTGGATTCTAACGCTCAGAACTTCTTCACCAAGTCCTTGAGGAAAAATTGACACCAGCAGTCCAACAGACCTGTAAATTGAGGTTCCACAAATAGCAAATCCTGATCATCTGGAAGCCTTGATACTTTTATGACAGAGCAGCTTATTTTAAAGTTTGAACCACTTATTTTCATCTTTTCTTCCTCTTTTATCCTCCAAAGCTTTGGAGTATAAATGAGCAAGAATTAGAGAGCAAAGGGTTATGAGAAAATTTCTCATGCTTCTTAAGCTTAACAAAACGGGGATATAATGAAAATTATGTAAATTTAAGTAGCCTTTTTCTATGGGCATTGAGATCTACAGTTTGTGAGGAGACAAGAACTACTGGAAGTGTAACAAATGTTAGTGCAAAAGAGGGAGTTGAGCACAAGCTTTTTCTTCCAACTTCAGAAACATTTCCTTAAAAGCCAAATACTTAGAGGCTGGCCTCTCATTCTGGGCTGTCTCGTGTTCTAAAGTATGAGAACCGTTTTTGTTTTAAAACACTTCTTAAATTATTTTAGAATACATATTGTGACTCTAGATGTGCCCTTTATCATTTGTTCACAAAACATGTTTATTGAGTATCTATAGTCCAAGGCCCTAGAGATTACAGAAGTAGGCATCCTCTCTGAGCCGAATCCAAGCTCTGAACATTTAGAGATTTGTCTGTTACTGATGTTTGCATCCATCTGAAAATGCTGACAAACTGGACTTCCAAACCTTCAGAAACAACCCAGAGATGCAAGAAATGTGATTTTTTTCCCCCTGATTTCCACTCCTTTAAACAAACCCAGCAGGGTATACCAGATTTAAATTGAGGATTAAGTTATAATTACAATCAATATCTTTGCCATGCCCCATTCTCCAAAAAATATATATTTCAGTCAGTGCACTTCAGGGATTTATCTCTGTGAGGCCCGTTTCTGCCCAAATCAGTGTGTCTTTCCCTTTGATATTCCCACAGTGTTCACATATACCCTCAAACATACACAGCCCTGGGTAATATGTCTCCAATGCGATGAAATCAATGGGAACACAGCCTTTTTTGCCTGACAGTATTGTCAGGGTGTATTATCTGGTTTAGGCTGTGGCTTCAGTTCATAGCAGTCGTCAGTTAAATTTCCCTTTCTGAAGCTGAGCAAAGTGTGGTAATGTCACAGCCACAGGCGACTGCCGCTCACAGGACGGTTTACCGGTGGAGCTTAGCCTCCTGGCTTGTCACAGTGTATATATCTCAGGGTCTTCTTTTCCTTCCTACTCAGAGATTTCCAAGAATGTTGCCTGGAGCAGTCATGGGATGCAAAAAAAGAGAGATTTTTGTTCTGCACTTAGCAACATTACCACACTTCACACTCAGTTTCTGATAAGGGGAAATTTAACTGACTGCTCTGAACTAGATATACCAGATAATACACTCTGACAGTGCTGTGGATAAAGGCTGGCAAACCTACTAATTTATATTTCATTATCCCTGCACTTGGCTTAATCTGTTCCCTTACTAAACGTTTGCAAGCTCACAAAGAGCTGCACTGAACAGCAGAAAATGGAACCACAAACACCTCTTGAACACAGGGTGGCTTCTGTGCCAGAGGGTAGATGGGGCATTTTGGCTACCCAACCCTCCCAAAAGTTAACCCACAGCACTGATGCATGGCCTGCTCTTTAAACCGAGGTTTGTATCCCCATACAACCACCTGTCTGTCAATGCAGAGTGGGATTTTTTTCTTCCCCGGGTCTCTGAAAGGACGTTTGTTCCATCTGTAGGTGTTCAAGAGAGAGGTTCATCGGGAGAGCTGTGGTTGTCAACACAGCCCACAACTCCAGCTATTTCAGAAGTGGGTGATATACACAGATCAAAATGCTCTCTTGAATTCCAGTCTCCAAGGAATGACAATATGAGTTGTAGCAGGTGGTGATCAAGTTTTAATATCCTCAAGGTTGAAATTCAAAGTTCAGCATCATGCACAGGCTAACCTGCTGTGTCAGTTGTCCATTTTTTTTCTTGATGCGATGAGCAAGAGTAACCCAAAGAGCCATTTTCAAATTAATATCCACAGAAGAATATTCAGTATGTGTTATAGCTGATAATCTGTAGGCAATAACAGAGTGAAGGTAGGTCAAGGAGCCAAATCAAAGGAAATATCATTAAAAGACAAAGTTTACTTAATTACCTGAGAGACAACATTCAGGGGGAGGTTCAACAGCTGCTGTGTTGGTTTAAGGATATGGTTATTGCTTATCTGCAGTGAGTCTATGGTCATGATACTGAGCTAGAAACCAGGAGAGCTAAATTCTCTCTGTAACTGACATAAAGCAACTCTTTCAGCAAGACTTAAAGGGAGATCATAAACCTAAAATTCCTCCCTTAGGAAAAGTGTACTTTATTCTCCACAGTCAAGTGTTCCCCCTTATCTCTTGCCTACCGTGGCTTGCTTCTTTCTTTCTTTCTTTCTTTCTTTCTTTCTTTCTTTCTTTCTTTCTTTCTTTCTTTCTTTCTTTCTTTCTTTCTTTCTTTCTTTCTTTCTTTCTTTCTTCCTTCCTTCCTTCCTTCCTTCCTTCCTTCCTTCCTTCCTTCCTTCCTTCCTTCCTTCCTTCCTCTCTCTAATTTCCTTCTTTCTCTTTCACCCCATCCCTGATCCAAAATCAACATGTTCTTATCCTAGAAATTCAGAGACTAATGCTGACTTCCATTCCAAGTGCATAATTCAGGAATAAAACTCTGTAAGTTTTGTGGACCATCTGACTTTTGTCATTCCTTTTTGACCACAAGCATCTGCAACTCTTGGGTGCTCCCTTGCCCTTAAGGGTGGGATGCCACAGCATAACTGTAGGAAGAGACAGGATCTGAACAGGAAAATTCGCCATGCATTTAAGAGGGATTGCAGTCTTGAGGTCCTTCTCAACAAGCCACGGGAAAGAGATGCTGAGGGCAATTTCAGAACCCCAGATATCATTCTACGATCAAATGTTATGAGACACTTGGGAAGTTTGAGAAGATATTTTCTAGTGATTAAAATTTTAAAGACGTAGGTCATGAAATTTATACTGCTTTGTAGGAAAGTGTTGATTTTGATGAATTTCCTCTTCTTAAGTTTCAAAATAGAGTTCTAAAATGTTAAAATGTTCCATTCTAAGTTGCATAAAAGGAAGACTTTCTTTTTTCTGTGTGAGGTAAATATTTGTTTTGAAATTTAGAAAAAAATTACTTAATGTTTTGATCAAACCTCTTGATTTTTAATGTAAAAAAATTGGCTTTGTCCAGAGTGGAAAGAACTCAATGACAATAAATTCCTCAGAGACTGGACAAATATTTTTTTTATTTGTAACAACAGGAGAAGTGAAATAAAAAGTATGGGTAGAAAAAGGATGGAAATTCTTATGGACCCATCTAATCTGCCTTTCCACCACAGTTGGGTACACGTGGTGTATTTCTTCCTGTGATCTCTCTGTGTAAGAATATTTCCATCCATTCTTATTTCTTTAGTTCACCTTCCTTATATTCAGTCCTTTTCACACCACAAGAATAGTCTACAAGCTGTTATTTGTACAGTACATTTGCTTTACAAAAGGCTCAGTATTTATTTTATTTCTTTACTTTCAAGGCCACCTTTTGTGCCACTTCATGATGCTCTAGCATCAAAAGGGACTTTTATAATTTTTTCTGTATTTTCTGTCAAACACTGTTTGTTGTCTGTACCTATTCATCAGACATAGTATCACTGGGATCTCCTTTAGAGATTGCCAGGTACATTTAACTGTATTTAAAATAGGTTTTCATTTTTAACCTTAAGAAAGCCCAAAATTAGCTTTTGGATCTAAATTAGTCTTTCTCTTCACATTCTTTAATTTCTAACATTGATGGTCTTCACCACTCAGCTTTTAAAATCCATCAAAGTATTTAAACTGATTTATCTTTGCATCATCTTAATTTACAGAAGTGGCTTTGTTTTGATTTTTCATGACTTACTGACTAGAGAATAAATTATTTTTAGGTGAGGAACTTGCTTCTTATCACTTTTAATACACAAAAATGCAGACTTCCTCCTACTTAGCTGTTCTTTTTGTCTGGATCAGAATCCAATAAGCATATTGTAAGATACTAATACAGGCTAGATGAAATTTGGCTTTTCCTTTTAAAAACCTCTCTGAGGTACTTATTCTGTGTTAAATACAGATTGTGAAATACAACACAACAATGATTTTTTAAATTTAAAATTTTGTCTTTGGCAGAGTTTAGACACCATTTAAAGGGGAAGTAGTGGTATATGTCCCACACATCAGCTAGGTGTGACTCTTTTGCAAGGTAGTAAATTCTCTTTTCCCTCTTTCTGACTTTTTAATTTTATCATTTTTGGTCCTGCCTCCATCTGAAGCAGGGACATCTCTAGGAAGAACATAATTTAGTGGGAATATGAAAACAGTAATTTTTGTTTAAGAAACAGAACCTACTAATGTTAAGGAAGAAAGAGAGAAAGGGGGTAGATTTTGCATGTCTGTGTTTAGGATGCAAGCTGAATTCTTTTTATGTTCAGAGATGATCATCAAAGCACTTTTTAAAGTAGGCTCAATGTGAATGTTAAGACTCCAGGATTGCTTTTTGATTTTATTTTCTTTTTCATTCTGTTAATCTGTTGCTAACCCATGTAATATTAATTTGCTTAATATTTCTAAAAAATGTCTGACATATAGAGAATATGGTCTTGGGCATAAATATGCCAGCCTAAGGAATAGGTGATGTGGGTTCTCTTGCTGGCTTGTATATAAATGTCCTGGATGTCATAAGTCAAGTGGTTTGCTGTTTCTATACCTGTTTTTAAAATGAGGTAGCCAGTTCCTTCCTCACAGGGCTAGATCAAGAGAGATAAATTTTATGATGATGCTGAACACCACTGGACAGGGAGTAAAGGTGGCTTTGAGCTCCACGCTGTCAATTAGGACCGCCCCAGGGCTTGTCTAAATAATGTCTGGCTTTCAGAGTTGTTGTGACATTAATGAGCTCTGACGCTGCCCCATTTCTGGCCTGACTCCCTTCAACACTCCCGGCCCATCTTCCTTCCCATCAGCTGAGGATGGACACAGTGATGCAGCCAAGCTGTTTGTCATTTGCTGTGGTGTTTGCATGGCCCCTTGCTGAGGAGTTTAGCAGAATCACCTTAAAACTCAGCCACCCGTGATCTGTGTCCCTTAGACAACTGAAAAAAATAAAGATTTGGGAAAAAAACCTCACAAATCCATGGCCCCAAATGCCCCAGAACCTCCTCTCATTAGGAAGAACCATATCACAGACCACAGAGGATCTGACACCTTACAGCAAACTTAAGAGAGGAAATAAAACACTCGGAGTTATAATATGATCCTGGCAAACAGAAGCCCAAGACTTTGATATCCTAAGGTTTTGTCCCAGAGCTCTCTGATGAGAAGTATTTTTAGATCAAAATAGGACAATTTTCCAGAGCACAAACAAAGGTTAGCTAAAGAAAATTCCTCATTCGCCCTAAATCTGGAGATGAGCTTAAAGTCTAAAGTTTAATTCTGGGAGTGCACAAAAACAGTAAAATGGATTCACAGGAGAAGTAGATTTTTCAACCTTACAGTACAGAGAAAATGTAAATATCAAGAAGACAATTGTGATATCTGGAATAAGAAATATATTTAGAATATTAAAATTTTGGCTTAATATTAAATAATTCAACTTAGATCCTTAAATATTCAAATACTTTACAAAATTGTAATAATCTTGTCTACTGCAAAACTTTCAAGAAGAGTTGTGGCTAAAAAAATCTGATTGAAAACAGGGCTTTGCAGTGTCTTTTGTATGATACAGCAACAGTTAGGACTCAATTCACTTGGTAACCGTGCCTGAGTGTGTGTGAGCCTTATCTCATCCCAATATCCTGCAATATTCTGGGGTAGCCACTCCTTACACTCTCTTATTGAGTCATGGAACCACAGAATGGTTTCAGATGGCAGGAACCTTAACACTCATCCAGTTCCAACACCCCCTGCCACAGGCAGAAACAATTTCCACTAGCCCACGTTCCTCCACACCCTGTCCCACCCAACCTTGGACACTTCCAGGAATGAGGCAGCCACAGCTTCTCTGGGCACCCTGTGCCAGGGCCTCATCACCCTCTGGGGAAAGAATTTCCTCTTAATATTGAATCTAAATCTCTCTTTTATTTTAAAATAATTTCCCCTTGTCCTATCAATGTCTGCCCATGCAGAAAGTTGGTCTCCTCATTTTTATAAGCCCTCTAATGAGACTGCATTTTGTTTAAAAATATTTAAATATCCAGGACTCTGTGTCCTGGTGTTTGGAGGATCACTTGAGAGGTGGGACAGCTGCATTTCAGTCTATGCTCAGTGCATGTTTCATTATTTATGCGAAGAGAAATGGCACCACCAGGAGTGACTGAAAGCATTCCACCTCAGGGTATGTTCCACACTGATCATGGAGACACTCCCTTACCAACTGAAAGATAAAGGATTAATCCCCTCTGTGGATTCACATCCAAAATGTTCTAACTTCTTGTTTGTTCAGTAGAAAAGGATGGTTTACTTCCATGGCAATGCTGTGAATCAAACTTGTTTATGATTTTTTTCTTTTTTTCAAATATCTAAAATTAAATTTTTCAGCAGATGAATAGTAATTTTATACATTTTTGCTTAAAATACAGTGAAATCTTCAATGACATGGAATCGCTATTTCTCCTCCTCATTCCTGATCTGTTGATAGGGCCAAATCAATTACAATTATTGCCAAAATTAAAGCAGTTATCAATCCTCTGTTTCCAAATGAAAGAACAAAAATAAACTAACAAACCCCAAACTAAAGCAGACTCACAATGTATAAAAGGAAAGAAAGTGTCATTAAAGTTTATAAAATTTAATAGGACATAGTCCACTTGCAAAGATGGGAAGATGATCTTTGCAGGTTGTTTCTGCTTAGATTTTGGAAGCAGAAGATTGTATGTGTGAGGAGAGATAAATCCCATAACGCCTGAGACATTTCAGTGGAGATTTTCATCAGTGAAGGTGGATGGGACAGACCACGTCCTTCCCACACTCTGTAGAGAGATGGCCACCCTACGAGTTCTGAGCTCAGTGACAGCAGGACTGCAATACTCCATATGAAGCTCTGGCTGTATCAGGGGAGGTTTAGATCAGAATTCAGAAAAGTTTCTTCACCCAGAGTGTGGCTGGGCACTGAACAGTGTCCCCAGGGAAGTGGGCACATTACCAAGCCTGCCAAAGTTCAAGAAGCATCTGAACAATGTTCTCAGGCACAGGGTGGAATTCTTGTGGAGTCCTGTGCAGGGCCAGGAGTTGGACTCGATGATGCTGATGGGTTCCTTCCAACTCAGGATGTTCTATTGTTCTGTGATCCCATAATTCTATGCTATAGAAGATGAGTGCTGGCAAGGAGGTCCTGCAGGCAAAGGTGAAGAGTTTTATTTTGGCAGTCCCATCATCCTTCCCACACAGACAATGAAGGAATTATTCATAGTCTCAGTCTCTGAATGTAAGTCCAAGATCCACACAACATTAATTTCCTAAGCTTACATTGTCTAAAATATTTTTTCAGTCCTTCCCATTCCATAATTGTGCTGACTAGGATTTATTCACTTGTAGCTTGATGACAAAATAGGAACTTGCTGGAGATAGTGAGTGTTCTTCTGACCTGTTTTAAGTTCTACGTTGGCTCAATTGCGCTGTGGAAATTCTTATTTCCTCCCATTGGCCACAAAGACGGCCTAGGATGGCCAGCTCACCTCCAAGCATTTACAGCTGAAGGAAAGGATTCCATTTAAATAGGGTTTTCATGCTAGTCTGAGGGTCATGGATAAACTCTCCACTGCAAAGCAACAAAATTTTACGCTCGGCTTTTGGATTTCTTTTCCTGTATGTCTGTTCTCCCCTCTAACTTCTGATGGACGGTCATTCACCTTCAGCTTGCGGCATCCAGGGCTCCTCGGGGCATTATTCAGGGCCCATTACCTTTTGAGCTCTAATGATACCCTGCCAACAGCAATCCTCTACGCAAGCCATTTATTCCATTACACTAAACAGGGGTAATTTGGTAAATTGAGTGTTTAAGTAGCCTAAAGGTAAATATTTTTTTTTCTCTTTTGCAAAATGATGATTTTCCCTTTGGCTTCAGTAGATTCTTCTGGTTTTGGAAGGGCTTATATTCATTTGCCTTTACTTGTACATTAAAGTGAAAGGTTAAATAATGTCAGGGAGAAAAAGGTTAAATCAGGCCCGGAAACAAATGTTAAATAAAATCAAAATCATGCAATCAGTAAATTCAAATCTGCTTTTTCTTTCAGATGCAACTTTGGGTAACTTCATCCTCCCCTAAAGGTAAATACACCAACTAACCTGTCAGTGCTAAAGTATCATGGACAACTATATTATCTTAGTTGCTAATTAAGGCTAGATTATAACATTTTTTATTTACAGAATAAAAGCTAGAAGTGATTTCTTTGATTAATCTCTCTAAATAAAAACAAGTGTTAACTTGTATGTCCCAGTGTGAATGACTTTTTTAATTTGGGCTACTGGAAATTAGTTAAATGAACAAACACAAACTTTTGAGGTGCTCACTGTACTAGTGAAATGTTTTGAGAGTACTGGTGGCAACACTGAGATTTTTGTGTTCTCTACAATTTGTTAAGCAAAAGAATGAGGAAAAATTTAATGTCATAAGCAGCATCATGGAGTGTCCAAAACAGGCTACTGAGGCAGTTCCATCTTCAGTTAACTTGAGCAATGAAATTTATACTGAAATATAAATTAATTTGTAAACTTTTATTTTTTTGCAAGGGAAAAAAAATATAAGTTGCTCTTACAAAGTAAATTAATACATCCCTTATGTTTGTCCTGGTGTTTAACTCTTCCTACTCTTAGAAAGCTGCATACAGCTTGGGGGCAGAGTTTGTTCCAAAATCCAAATATTCCCATTTTTCAAGGGAGTTTCTGTAAAAAACAGACATAAGAGGAAGTGTGGGGTGGGATGTTAAATTCTTTGGAAATTTCTCTGCTCAAACAGAACCCAGTTGCTAAGCTTAGGTCAGAAATCTGCCTTCCAGAAAGCTAAAATTCAGTAAAATTGATATCAAGCACTTGGTGCCAGTGCAAATAACAGCAGGAGCTCAAGCAGTATCAAGGTGCTGATCATTGTCTTTTCATTCAGGCAAAGATATAAAAAGGCCTTAAAATACCTAAAGGAAAAATTTCCCCTTCTTCACACCCCTTTTCTGGAGTATTAGTTTTATCCAATGACTAAATGCCATAAAGATTTTATCTTCATACAGCCTCCCCCACCAATTACTTATTTGTTTAGGAAAGCCTTAGAGCCACAGAGCATAATTAACTGTTGGATCAGGCCCATAGGAAAGCCATGACCCACAATCCAGCCACATCAAGAAACATTTTAAATTTTAAGTTTCTCTTCTCTGAGGAGGCAGAGGTTTTATTTTTCACAGACTCTGCTGTGACATGTGATTTGATCCTAAAAAGGACAGTGCATTTTGATTTTCTGTTATGAGAACAGATAGCCAAGAACTCAGAGGTGGCTGGAGCTTCGGGCTAACAAGGATTTACTCCAGAATGAACACTGGCCTGCTGGTGGCTGCCAGGCCTCACTGCCCTAAGTGAGGGTCACTGGGCCTCGGGGTAAAGGAAAACAGAAAGGTCAGAATCATCCCTTTTAATCACAGCTACAGAGAAATTAAATTTACCAAATGTCTGATTGAGGTTTTTGTTGTTGAAGAGGTAGAAGCACCTCCCCAAGATCATTCACGCCACCTGAGGACAAAGGCTAATACCCTTTGGAAAGACTTATCCTGTACCAATTTGAAATCATAGAATCATTAAGGTTGGAAAGGACTTCCAAAATCATCAAGCCAACTCTTTGACTAAATGCCACTGTGCCCACTCAGCCACATCAGGAAGTTCCCTGTGAACCTGTGTTTTGAACATTTCCAGGGATGGTGACTCCACCACTTCCCTGGGGAGACTGTTCCAACATTTGACTTCTCTCCCAGTAAACAAAATTTTCTAATACCCAACCAATTTCTACCCAAGGGGTCTACAGCAGTAATATGGCATCAAAGGATCATTTAGGTGGCAACAGAACTCTAAGATTGAGTCCAACCATTAACTCAGCACCACTGTGTTCACCATTAAGCCACATCCCCAAGTGCCACATCCACACCCTCTTGAACAATTCCAGGGATGGTGACTCTGCCACTTCACTGGTACCTACTGCCTGGTTCCCTGGTGTCCTCGTGCTCATTCCAGTGTCTGGCCACCCCTCCAATGAAGGATTTTTTCCTAATATCTAATCTAACCCTGCCCCCCACCCCCACAACATAAGGCCATTTCTTCTCATTCTGGGGAGACAAGATTGCTGTTTAACCATTTGAGAACATGGTGGTGTCCCTAAGCACAGGACAAAATCTCCAGAAAGGTGTGGCTAGGGACACCCAAGGCATGTGTACACTGGCAGGGCTGTGTGGATGCCCTCTTCCATCCCAGGCTGCAGAGAACACTTGCCTGACTTGCGCTCCAACAGCCACAGTCTTATTTTTTGTATGCTAAATTCGCTCCTTTTTAAATGCAGACACTCAGATTTAAAGGGCTTGCTATGATTAATATTTTAATTCATGGTAGGGAGGGAAGCAAGGGTTGAGACACCGGAAAAGCATCTGTTAAGAATGTTCTTTCCCAACTATTTTGAAATTTTTGTCCTTTCAGCAGTTAAAATGTGTGACATGAGTACATTCATGTGCAAAGAGGATGAAACAGGGGCAAGATGTAATTAGGTGTACAACATGTAGTGTACTCTCTACATTAAAAATGTGTTTTCCTCTTTGCACAAAAAAAAAAAAAAGAACAAATCATTCACATGGAAATGGAATAGATCCCTGTGGTGATTAAAAACTCCAGTAGAAAGATACATATTTAATGAATAGATAGCATAGATAAAGAAGAAGAATGCATTTACAGTAGAAAGCAGCTAGGACTGTATAGCCTTTATTGCAGTGCAGAATCAGCTGGAAACATGGGCTTATTAAGTTGTTTAAGTACACAGGCAAGGGACTTAGGAAGGAGGATGGAAAAGCTGAGGGTATGTGAGTATAAACATCCTGTGGTAATGTAGGTGCAACTACAGCTTGACTGGAAAATGACACTGGTTGAATTCACACAACTCTTGCTCTAGGAGAGAAACTTGGGATATAGAAGGAGATGAATTATGGCCCCTGGTGCTGGTTTTTCTGTCTTATCAAGTAATCAGATTCTCTGATCTACACTAATCAAAATAAAAGTAAGAAGTGCACTGTTTTCTGGTTCTTTTTGAATAAATTAGACACAACCCAGATAAAATAATCCCTGTTTTCAAGGTGCAGTCATATGGATACATGCTTCAAAAAATAGTAAAATCCTAAATTTGCTACCAAGGAGTTTTATGTGGCTGTTTCATGTGGATTTTCATGCGGCACGGTTTAGGGCTGGACTGGTCAGTGCTGGGTTAACAGTTTGATGTGATAACCTTAGAGGGCTTCCCAACCTAATGATTCTACTGGGATTCTTTGAGGTCCCACACCCTCTCATGTCACCCTTAGCACTGGCAGAAGTTGGGCTCAAGCCAGCACCTAAGTTTAGCCATCTCAATGGACCTATAGATGTGAGTTAGCTGTTCTCACCTCTCTTGATCATCAGCAGAGAAGCTGACTTAAATGAATACATTTGATCGGTTTTATACTTTGGGACTCATAAATTACTCCCTGGAAATGCTCATTTCTCTCTTTTATCTGTCAAGGGATGGCAGGCGCCGCATGACTCTTGGTGAATGAATCCCATCCCACATCTCTCCACAGCCCAGATCCTGTTGGATGCTGTCGGTGGCAGGCAGATAACAGCAACCCTGCAAGAGGGATGGTTGAGAAATAGAAACTGGTAGAGAGCCAGGAAACATCAAATGGAAAATTAGTTGATTAGGAAAGGAGAAGCACAAGGTAGTACAAGTGTCTTTTTCTTGTTTTCCATAAGAAGAAAACAAGGCTTTCCATAAAGAAAAGTTCTTTTCTTTCTCCTAAACCATTGCTCTGAAAAAGCTGAATTACAGGTTTTTTTCAACACACTGAATTAACAGGTTTCAGAGTTTAGGATATTTCGTTTTAAAAAACTCACCATGAAACTGAGAACAATAAGTAACAGTATTGTCAAAAAAAATTAAAATAAGCACGATTGAATTTTTTCTGTCTGCCCTAAAGCCAGTGGGACTTTACTTCTGGGATGTTCCTTCTGTCTTCTTACCCCCCAAAATTCCTTACTTTTGCAGACATTTTTACAGTGAGTAGAAGAACTAAAAGTTATAATCTGAGGAAGACTGCCTAAATAATAAATGCGCTCATGTTTGGGGATGATCTCAGGTGTTCTCTAAACCTCTGTGAAGCTGTATGGGTAAATAGAGAGTTTGTATTAGCTGGTTATAATTAATCCCAGTAGCTTTAAGGCAGAATCTTCCTGCTCCAGGGGTTCAGAGAAGGAGGTAGATAGGAGGCAGGGAGGGATTCTCTGGAAAGTGAACGGATGTAACAAATCAGTTTATTCAAACCTGGCAACATCTGATGATTTGTTTCTTTCTGACTGAGACCTCTGAGCTGCACTCTGCCGAGGAAATTAGCATTTGTCCAGCTGTGCTTTTGCCCTGGAAATGCGCAAAATACAAGTCCTAAGCACCTTGAAGGAAAGACTACTCAATAGAAATAGAAATAAAATAACAGAGATGCTTTTTTCCTATTAGTTTTCCCGTATTTATTCAAATAATTTCCCAAAGTAAAATAGTAATTCAGAATGATAATCTTTAAATGCTTAATCAGTAAACAAAGTCTCTTTCTTTGCACCAGGCAGGTGTAAAGGACCCAACTAATTGAGAATAAACAGCAAGTGGCATATAAAAAAAAAATCTGCATGAAAAGAAATCCAGAGTTCCTCGCAGTTGAAATTTATTTTAAAAATGCTCCAAAGGTGAAGCTCCCAAGGACATTCCTACTTTTTTACAATCATTCTTATGGCCCATTGTCAGCAGAGCAGATAAAAGAAGTAAAAATAGATGAGATTCACCTCAACTAAAAACCAGATAGGTCCTAGAGTTCTCTAGTTTCTATCTACAGTCCTTGGAAAAAGAAACTTGAAAAGGCAATGCATCCTGTCTTAAAGTAGAGGTGTAAGAAGATATTTCTGCTCTGGAAGTGTTTCTGCAAGGAGTTGCCTTTCTTTCCAAGTTAGGTGGGAGTCAGGTGTAGATAAAATGCACAGTTGGTTCTAGACAAGGACAAGAAGAAAGGGAAAAAGAATCACACGATGGGTTAATCTTCAGTATATTTGGATTTTCCTGAAAGCATTCCAACAGCCTGGTATAAAACAAACTCAACAAAAAACACCTAGAGAAAATCAATGTTGCATGTGACATCGTGTAAGAACTGGTCTTTGTGAGGAAAGAGGGTGATGGATGTATTCAGAATAATACAAAAAGTGAACAGACAGCTGGGTGAATTTGAAATGTAACAGTAAATATTTAGTAAGACAGTGGATCAATGAAAAAAACAGGAGAGAGAATGCTGCAGAATCATGATCAGCTGTAGTCATAAATCTGTGAAAGAATGGATTTTTTTCTACAAACAGTAGGGAGAAATACTAGGTCAAAATAACAAAGAAATAAGGTTTCTTTAATGAAATTAATTAAGCTATTGGAACTTCTTGATAAGCAAACTAATATTAACATATATCTCAAAAAAAACCCCAACAATTAAACACACAAAAAAAATTGCAAAACAAAAGAACATGAGAAAAAAATATAGGTATAAAACAGCTTTCTGAAAGGATTATTATATTTTTTGGTTTTTATTTGTATGAAAGACCTTTATAGGATATGTGGTGACACCTTCTAAAAATATGTAAGTTCTCCATTTGGCTGGGGAGATATTCTTAATGATGAGTGTGGAAAGGACATTGAAATTTCAGTACTTGAAAGGCAGAATAGCAGATCTGCAGTCCAGTGATGCATCTTCACTTGCACTTCTGAAGATTGAGAGACATTTGTTAATGAGCTTTAAAGCACCAGGGCTGTGTCCTGTAAGACATTTCTGGTGCCTACAGCCTTTATCTTTGGAGCTATCATGAGAAATGGTTTTATTTTTCTCCCAATAAATTCCCTTTCAGATTCCAGTGGAGGCATATTCTTGATCATCGCACGTCTTGTCTTACTGTGTGAAAACTTGGCTATTTAGGTGGAAAATCCTACAGGAAAGCAAGCATCTCTTCCAACTCATTTACTCAAGGCTCTGTCACAATAGGCTCTAATGCAGGACAGATGAAGGAAGGCATTTTTAATTAGGTTGTGACAAAGGCTTTAATATTTTTTTAAGAGTTAATATGGGTCACTTAGCAGTAACTTTTCTGAGTGGCTCGTACATTAAAGCATCAGATGGAAAGCTGGGAAATTTTTGGGACAAATTAAAAGTTGGTCCTTCCAGTACAACAGCAAGCTAAACGAGAGGTGTCAGCTCTGGATATGCACAGGTCTTCACGTGTCAATGCCGATCTGCTGTGCAGGAAAAACCTGCTAACTACACACCCAGTCTTGTTAAACATGAGACTTGTTCAGAAGAACTCTGACATTAAGGGAGGATATCATAAAACTTGCTGTCAAATAAGCCTGCCTTCCTTTCTTAGGTCATTTTGCCAGCGGCTTCTTGGTAGCTCTCCACCTAGGACCTGTCTTTCCAATATATTAGAGAGGATATTGAATCTGTCAGTGCATATGCAGTTGTTTTAGGGTAACTAATTGAAGACAGTTCATCCAGCTGGACAGTCAAAGCAATAATATTAAAGATTAATGCCCCAGTTCAGCAAAAAAACTGGGCATGTGCATAATCCCTGTGGCTTCACTGAGACACTTAAGAGGAAGGCTTATTTAACTAAATATATTACTACAATTGAGCCTTAAAAATGGTGAATTCAAATCCCATGAAAATAATTCTAAGAAATCGGAGAAGATTACTGAATCTGACAAATCCAGGTTTAAACCTCTAAATAATGGTATAAAATATAAGTCATAGAATCATAGAGTAGTTTGAGCTGGAAGGGACGTTTAAAAATCATCTAGTCCAACGACCTACAATGAGCAGGACATCTTCAACTCAATCAAGTTTCTTATAACTCCATCCAACTTGACATTGAATGGTTCCAGAGATGAGATATCTGCCACCTCTCTGGCAGTACTGGTCCTGGAACACACCCTTGAGAAAAAAATCGCTTGTCACTGATCTCCATCTGGACATGGAGCCACTGACATTCTGGATGCCACAATCCAGCCAGTTCCTCGTGCACTTAAGAGTCAATCCATCAAATTCAGTGTGGAGGGAAGGGTGTCATGGTGGAGTGTGTCAAAAGCCTTAGACAAGTGCAGGTAGATGGTGTTCACAGCTCTTCCCTTGACCATTGGTGCAGCCACGCCATCGTACAAGGCCACAGAGGCGCTCAGGTAGGTCTTGCCCTGGATGGAGCCCTCCTGACTCTCTCAAATAACCTCCCTGTCCTCCACATTCCCTAACATGGCTTCTAGGAGGATCCATTCCAAATCTTCCCAGGCACAGAGGTGAAGATGATAGGTTGACTGTTCCCAGAATCTTCCTTTCCACCTTTTGTGTAAATGAGAGTGATGCTTCTCTTTATCCAGTCACTGTGCACTTCACCTGACTGCCACGACTTCTCAGATACGATGGAGAGCGGCTTGACAATTATGTCATTGATTCCCTTAACACTCTGGGATGCATCTCATCAAGTCCCATAGACCTTGTATGTTCTGGCTCCTCAGGTGAACCTGGTCTTCTCTTACAGGGAGAAGGATGTTGATCCCACAGTCCCCATCCTGCTCCCTGCCCACTCAAAAGGTGTCGGAAGAGACACTGTTAGTGAAGAATGAGGCAAAATGTTTTTCAGTACCTCAGCTATGTTAACAGTTTTCCTGCCTTGCTCTTCAGGGAGAGCATTTTCTTTGACCTTCCTGTTCTGGCTGACAAACCTGTAGAAGCCCTTCCTGTTACACTTTGCATTTTCTCTTGTTCCTTGTCTGTGCTGCCTGTGTTGGTGTAGAGGCTTCAGCTGGGCTGTTGGCTTTTTCACTGTCTTAGAGGAATACCCTTTAGCTCCTTTTACGTATTTCACTTGTTAAATGCTAACAGTGTAACAATAATAAATTATAATAATATTAAAATATAACAAAAAGAATCCAGAGTTCTTGGATTCTGGATTGCTGGAGCTCTTCTTCTTGGAAACAATACCAATTATGATAAACTAGACTAATTTGGACATGAAAATTTCCACGCAGTGTGGGAATCCTTCCATTCTTTCACTGGGACTCTTCTCACATGATTTCAGTTCTATGAAAATAGGAAAACCAGTCTCACAGATCTCTCTGTAGCCAAAGGATGTGAACAGATACTTCAAGGGGGGCAACCCATTCCATTTATTTTAGGATGCATTGAATTGCACTTTGCATGTCCCCGGTTCTTTTCATCATCTGCAAAGGGCAAGACTAATTGCCCACTTCTGGACTTCAAATGCTGGGTGCACTGAATGCTATCTTACAGGTTCACTGCCTTCTACTGGATTTTTTTTCCTATCACTTTAATACATCTGATATATATGTGCAGTAGAAAAACATAGAAATAACTATGCTAAATAAGTCTCTCCATCAACACCATTCCACCCAACTCATGCCAAGATGGGTGGAAATATAAGTGACAGCAATGTTTGGCCTGCCACTGACACCTATCCACACATAAACAGTTACAGTTAGATGAGATGCTTCACAGTTTCTCTGAATATTTAATTAGTACAAAAACTTGGTTTCTTTGAGCTCCACCAAAAATAAAATTGAAAAGCCCAGCTTCATTTACCTCGCGTTCACAACAATGAACATTAGAACTTCCCCCAGTGCCGCAGGTTTAGCTCTGTGGCTAACGAGGAGATGTTGGCAATCAGAAAAGACTTGGGGCTAATCACACTTCTTTATCACCACAGGGATAAACTTAAGTGACAGACAGGCACGGGCTAATTACTTTTAATAGTTTCCCATTGCTCTGGCTGATGACACAGTGTTAAAAAAACGTGCTCCCCCCCTCAATAAACCAGAATTTCACTTCCATGGCACTAAGTCTTTATCACTGCTTCGTTACTTCAGGGGAGCTGCGTTCTCTAAAATGCCCTTCCCTGTGGCTTTAAGTAAAGATTTTTTAAATAAATTAATACAGTTTATGTTGGGCATCTACCACTTGAAGGGCTAATGATTATTGACTACCCTCCAGCAGACATCAGGGAGTCTAGCCTCAGGCCCTTCCCGCTCGCCCCCAAACATGCCGAATGTTAACACATGTTTCTAGATCCTGGCTGGGATTGGACACAAACAAGGCAGTCAGAATGGACCATTTAGTGTACAAGTCAAGATGACAGATCTCTGCTTAATACAAGGAAGACAAAAATTCGTATCTTATTGAAAAAGGCAGAAGAGCCCCGGGTGCTTTCGCTTTGTGATTCTGCAGCAAAAAGTGGGTTGTGTCAATATAAGTCTATGTCACCCGCTCGCAGCTGCCACACTGAATTGACCCTGCTAGCTGCAGACAGAAAGGCCTTCCATTTCCAAACTCTCTCTAATGCTCATCTGCGAGAGTGAGCATGAGGTGGAAAAAAACCCCAACAAGTTACTCTTAAGTATGGGGGAGAAAAACAAAACAAACCAAAACAAAACAGAAATGTCTTAACGTTGTGAGGATCTCCCCCCTCACTGTTTCAAGTGAAACACTAGAAAAAAAATTCTCATCTGAAGGCATTTCAGAGGATGCTCTGACAATGTGAGCTTTATGTTTTGTAAATCATGTTCTTGTAATTCCTTGTAAGTCTCCAGATCCACTTCAGATAGAGCAGCAGAGCATTAAATATTCTTGTAACGCTCACCAGAGCTTAATTACTAAAAGTTGAAACATCTTTTAAACTCTGCTTCTTTTTTTTTTTTTTTTTTTTTTCTGTTTTCTTTTTGCCTTTTTTTTTTCCCCTGGGTACTTCCCAAAGGAAAGATAGAAAAAGTTGAAAAATGTGCACAATAACTATTAGTCAAGACCATGTTTCCAAAGGGGGCAAAAGAAGATAAACAATTTTGAAACTAAAAATAAAGTATTTTTTCATACCATTACAGTTTAAAATGATAGCATTCACTGATGTGTCTGTTTCTCATGTCTGTATTTTACTAAGCTCAGATGTTCACACTGTTGAAAAGATTGAACTGAAAACAAAGCAAAACAAAAATTGAAACCAGAAAAGTTCCCAAGTTCTCTAAATGAAAAAATAAAACAAAGGGAGAAATCTTCAAGTAGGAAACACAGAATTCCATTGGTTTCTGGAGAAATGCGATAATTTAGGGAAGCTGAAGATAGGACTGAAATTATAGAACTATTTAGAATGTATTTTTATGGCACTATTCAAAGTCCATGAAAATGTACCAAAAAAAGGTTTTCTTTACCACATTTCAGCCTGTATTCAGGTGAGTTGTAATATAAGTAAACACAGGCAGCAGAAAGGGAGCATATTTTATTAGCAGAAGATATATTTTTTCTCCTTTCAGTGTTGTAGTGGGGAGCAGCTAGTCAAGGCTTTCATCAGCTCTTTATGCAGATTTATTATAAAGCACTGGATAGTCCAAGCCAATAACCTGACTTGTAAATATAGCTCACCTGACTGCGAAATCTTCAGAGGTGTCTGGGTCCTATGTGGATATCAGAGAGGAAAGATTAATCTCTCCTAAATGTAACCACTGGAAGGTAGCAGTCCAATCTAACCAGCTGTCTGTGATTTTTCTGTATGAAAGAGAGAGAGAGAATCATAAAGGCTGGAAAAGACCTTCAAGATCTTGAGGAGTCGTTCACCACACTGGTCTTGAAATGGCTTTCTAAAATCCTGTGGAAATTCTTCTTTTTTAATAGGCTGCCCAGAGAAGCTGTGGCTGCCCCTGGATCCCTGGAAGAGTCCAAGGCCAGGCTGAACAGGGCTTGGAGAAACCTGGGAGAGTGGGAGGTGTCCCTGCCCATGGCAAGGGGTGGAACAAGATGAACTTCAAGGTGCCTTCCAACCCAACCCATTCCGTGATTCTGTGATTTTGTGTAGTTTGCCATATTTGACTGCTTTAACCCACCTGTGAACATATCAATCATTAAGATCACTACCAAGTCCATTCTCTTGCTCTGCAGCCTGATGGCTGGTCATACCCAAACTGAAAAACTACTCGCTATCCCAAGATAAATCAGAGTTTCTCAACAAAACCATGTTCTGGGACTGCTTGTGCTTTAAATTCCACCTGTGAAATGCTTGGCAGAGTGTTAAATGACTGGAAAAGCAAAGATTTGAGTTGTGTGGCTTTTTGGACAAAATTTAATGAAGAAAAGAAAGTCCCATTATTTCTCTCCCACTCCAAGAAGATCCTTTAAGAAAAAACTTTCAATTCAGTTTCAGTTGTATACACATAGCACCAACCAAGACTACTTTCAAAAAAGTGTTCTAAGTAATGTAATTTTTCATCAGCAGTAAAGAAAATTTCCAATATGTTATAGTTTTCATAAAATGTTAAGTTTTTGTCTATCATGGAAGAGTCTGAGGAGTTACATGATGGCATGGAAAGTTTTCTATAGCTCCAGACTTATAAAAGAGCATAACAGTCAAAAGATAATTAGAATATTTCTGGATGGGAACTGGAACTTCATTCTCAGGATGTCCACATATTCCAATGCTTTTGCAAAAGGAAACTGATTTAGGAAAACATACAGTCTGGGCTGACATAGTTGGGTTTAGTTTCTTTTAGTACTGAGGGGAGAGGGATGTGGAAGAGATGGATATTACTCTCTCGATTTCTTAATGTTGAGATGTTCTTTACATGTGGATGATTTAATTAGAGATAACTAAGAGCTGTACTGTATAACTGTTAATATCATGTGTCGTTGCAGTGATTGCCAGAGATCACCCCAGATATCCCCTGTCAATAAAATCTGCTATTTAAGGTTGACTCTGCTCATAAATAAATATGTGAGCCTTACAAAGAGTGAAGACAACAATGTGATATGGTTTATGAGGCCTTACTTCATAGCTATGCTCTCTGACATGCAGAAGAATTGGATATTAAATCAGAATTTGCAAGTTGAATTTGGAGTCACAGAAAACACACAGACAAGTGCATTAAGTCTTTTCTGAATCCTTTAAAAAGCTGTGTATCAGGCTGTGTTCCCCTTTCCTCTTTCCTTTTTGCCTAGGCAGTAATGTTTGACAGAGGACTCAGGCTTTTACTCGAGCACCAGGCGGAGATGTTTAACACAGCCCATTTTCTTTGAGGGGTACTGACAGCAACTCTCCACTGAGATCAGATCAAGTCAACAATAGGGAAATGACTGAGTATAAAAGTTAATGTTGCTCAGTCGTGTCTCAATAGAATGGGCTGACAATGCAAAGAATTTACAGCCTGAAGCCAGCAAATGATGCTTTACAACATTGTGCAGACTTGAAAATGTGGTCAGCTGAAAGACTCACCCATGAGTTCTTGGCACTTACTTTACTCATGCTCCTAATTTGCCAAACAATGTAAGGGCAGGCATTTTATTTCTTGGTGTCTTGTTCCCATCCATCTCTAAAACAGAGATGATCATTATCCTGTAGCTGGGTACAAAGGATGGAAAGTGGCTAAACCACATAATTAATTTAATTCTATCTACAGATCTATTTCAGTTCTTGGGGACTTTATCTGTGTTGTTTGAACTGTTATCTACTTGGAGGTCCTCCTTGTTTCACTATTTCAGGCTTTGGATTCCATGGCAGACAAAGCAAAATGCGCCCACTCACTCTTCAGACTCAGTGGAACACAAAGATCAGTATTAGGACAAGAGGGAACGGCTTTAAATTGAAAGAGAGTAGGTTAAGTTTGGATATTAAGAAGAAATTCTTTACTGTGAGGTTGTGGCTGCTTCATCCTTGGAAGTGTTGAAGGACAGGTTGGATGGGGCTTGGAGCAGCCTGGGATAGTGGAAGGTGTCCCTGACAATGACAGAGAGGCTAGAACTGAGTGATCTTTAAGGTTCCTTCCAACCCAAACCATTCTGTTTCTGTGATGAGCCTGTGATTATCTTAAGCTGCTGAGGAGCAGTGAGGCTGTGAGATTTCTCACCTGAAAGGTTGGACTTCCACTGCTGCAGTTCCTGGTGAGGAGCAGAGGGTTGTGCCAGCAGTTTGCTGTACTCACCAGAGATGAATTCAAATCCTGAAACACATCATGGTCCACAGCCAGGGACAGACAAGAGGACGGGGTGGAAGGAATGTCCCCAAATTCCTTCCTCAATTTCCCTTGAGGAAGGCATGTCCCCAAGTTTCTATATCTGATTTTAGCATGTCTTAGAGAATGTGGCCATAAATTCCCACAGAATAAAAGTGCTTTACTGAAGTATTTCCCCAGTTGCTGTGCCCATCATTAAAGCAAATGAATCTACTGGAACTTCTTTAAGAAGACAATGAAGTAGTTTGAAGACTTTCAGATGCAAACTTAATCTTCCATTGTATCTAAGAGGAAACAATCTTCTGCCATGTTATTTATTTTAAGTCTCTCTCAAGATTTCTGGGTGGTACATCAATGGAAAAAGAATCACAGCCAAGCATACAGGAGCAAAGCAGGGCAAATATGTACTTTTCTGGTCAACAATTTTACTTCTTGACAAGCTTGGTCCCCTTTGTGGGCTCACTCAGCATGCTTTGGGAGCACTGGCCATTCTTCCATTCTTCCTTCTGGGTTTATTCCAGTCTCAGAACAGCCCTGGAAGGCACATCCACACCATGCAGGGCCGAGACCTCACTGCACACATGCTGATTACTGAATCAGAACACAAGCAACTCTCCTGCTAAGATTTGTGCTTCAGAGCCAGGCAGTTCTTGCGCTTGACTGCAGACTGCGTGCACAAGGGTTCATTTAGAGCTTGGTCAGGTATCCACAGAAAGGGGCCAGAGTGTAGGGTGTCCATTCTGGAAGAAGAATTTAAAGTTTACTGAATGTAACCAACTGGTATAGTTGGAAATATTTTTGAGTATTAAAGAATTTACGGAAGTGCTGAACCCTTCTCCATTTGCAGGATAGCCCACAGTGAGTAAAATTACAAGATGTCTTTGTTTGAGGAGCTGACTGCTGCTCATTGTGTCCTTTGTGAACATTTAAATTTAAGATAGGATTGCATTGCCCAAATACAGGTATCTAGTGTCATTTTAAGCATTGAATAAGTGCCTTGAATACCCCACGGTGTCTTAGGTGGCACTGTTATGTAGTACTTAGGAACTGGATCCCACTCTAACAATGCAGAGCCAGATGATGAGGGAATTATACTCTTCTATAGTAACTTTCCCCATCTCTCTAGCAGCATTATAAGTAAAGTCTGTCTGGTTTAGTTGTAAAGTCATGCATGACCTTGTAGTAAGTCACTCTGCTAGGTCTCAGCACGATGCAACATGTACTTGTGGGAGAAAGAAAGCCTGTAAGCGCTTGCAATGGTTAAATACCAACGAGGTCTGGTCCAACAAAGCTTCAGACTGACTCAGCTACTAGGACTGTGCTAACCACATGGCAAGCACATTTATATTATGAGATTTGAAGGGATAATATCCTCTCTCAAGTTGGCAAGTGGCTCTGAATAAGACAGACACTAGACAAGGAGCAGAAAATATACTTAGATATTTTCCTCCGCTTTGTGGAATATATTGATAAACGTATGTTACCATTTAACTATTCATTCTGTTGGAGAAAACTGGTTAACCCCTTAAGTGTTTTGCCCTGAAGGCAGACATTAAAAGTTAATTATAACCACATGGGACAAGCCCCTGGAGGACCATGACAGCATTAAGCTGCTACCAACCAAGCATGCAGGATGCGCAGCACTCCCAGAGAACACCATGTACGAAAATGATGCTGTCTCCTTGAATGAGTTCTCAGAAGTTAAAAACATGCTACTTTTTGCATGCACAGTAAAAAAGCAGATTGCAAATGTTCTACTCAGAGAAAAAAAAAAAACAAACACCATCTTCCAAGTGAAGAATTAGAGCAAGTGAAAGCAGGGAGTAATATGATTAAGCAACGTAGCGGGGTGACAGACTACCATGACTCTGTTTTACTCGCTGCTGAGAGGAGAATATGGTGAAACCTCTTCTAAAGATTGCATTACCACCTCATTCTAAACCTTTCAGTACCATATATGGCCTATAAGGCATTTTGATTTTACCTCTATGAAAAGGGAGAGAAGATGACACTTGTCTTTGGAGAGGGTCATTTAGACCATATGGATATTTTAAAAAAGAGAGGTTAGTTCTAAGGGAAAGGCACTGGCTCTGTCTGTGCAAATAAATTAAGAGTAGCTGCAAGTCACTGAGGTTAAGTAAGAGGGAATGGTCGGTCCCTACATGTTTAAATTTTTTTTTTTAAATACCTGTATCTAAATTAATTGTTGGGAATGGTCCCCGTGGTACATCTAGATCATGCCAGGTACTTTTTAGGAGAAACCCTTTTGTTTTAGACCAAATAACATGTGTAGGGGAGTTTTTTAATGATACTGTGGTAGAGAAAGATGAGTTCCATCAATGGGGAATATCTCTAACTGCTGCTTTTTAATACAGAAACAGTCACTCTACCTGGAAGATAAGCCAGGAGATATTCAGGAGATTTGATTTTGCTTTTGTGTCCCACTGAGCAACTGGATTTCTATTACAAGAGCCAGAGCAGCCCAGAATGGGAGTGCCCAGTTCCTGATAACATTTAGAGTAATAACTAATGATAAAAAAGAGTGGAAAAGTCTTGATAAGTGAATTGTTGATAAAACTAAGCAGTAGAGGAATAAAGTTGGGATGATAAAATCTGGTTGACTCAATCCCTAAATATGGAGCTGACAACTGGGAGCAGTGAGGGGAAAGAACTTTCAAGAAAATTTGGCAAAGGCTGGATAATTTACTTAAGACTTCCTGATGGTAACTTTTAAAAATAGTTTTTTAGCCCTGGTGCTCATGCTTATGCAGGCACAACCTTATGAAATTACCTGATTTATTCCATAAGACTCCTCCATGAGTCTCCAAGGTAAGGGAAGATTCTATTTCAGTTTTAATGTTGTGGAAGTGAGGTTGGAAGAGGTTCATTCTCAGATTCACGCAGGGAGTGACTCAGACTCCCTAAAAAAATGAGAGAGCCAGGACTGAGGCAGGACTGAGGAACCCACCTGGGTCTGCCCATATAACAATTTGGCTTCTCACTGTGTTAACTCTCCAGGTTTCAGCTCTATCGTCCTCCAAGAGAATGCTTAATTAAACCTTTTAGATTTACATATAAGTCTTAATATTGCACCTTAATACTGCTGCCTACATCCTGAAAGGAGATAAGCAGTGTGACTTCTTAAATGTCTTACAGCAAAAACGTGGAGTCTTGAATCTTAAAGAGCAGAATGATTTAAGAAAAAAAAAATTCTCAGCTCTTGGAAGAATTTTTATTCCATTCCTAATATCCTGAAGAAAGCACACAACTCTTCGCTGTTCCATCTGCAGATATCTTTCTCTTATTTTTTTAGGTTTTACATTTTGCACATTTTCTTTAACACACACGCACTCACACACACACATTCTCTTATTCTTTACCTTTTTTTTTTAATGTTTTGCTTACAACCAATAGAGAGTGATTTCAACTACCATTAGGGGGGATAAAATGTTTTGATGCTCCTGAAGGGGCTACTTGTGTTTTGAATCACGGTCAGGTAGGAGAAGTAAAGTGATTTGTTTGGTTATGCTCCAACTCTGTCAAAGAAACAAGAGGAATGGTAGATGTAAAGATACTTGGCTCACTGCTTCCCTTAATTTCTGGACAGAGGAGTAGAATATTAAAGAGGAAAAAACAGGGGAAGCATTGTGGAGATCTACAAGGACCATGAATTAATAGATACTGTTGTGGCTCCAGAAAAGTAAGCAAAAAAGCCATGACAGCTGTTCCAGACCCAAATCTGCTGAGGATCCACTGTCCTGAGGACCAAGAGCCTTGTGTAACAAAGTGGTAAGTGGACTTTGAAGGTCTGAGTCAGCAAAAACTCCAGCTTCTCTGCTCTTTATGTTATTTACACGGGGAAGATGCCCTCAGAGTAGAATTGCAAGGCCTAAATGCCTCCTTCACCTGTTGTTACATCTACCACAGACTGTGGTCAATTTTCCCCATTTTACCCAGTAAAATGTACTTTTGTACCACTCCTGTGCATTGGCCAGGCTGTACCAGAGCAACTCTGCTGTTCAGTCCCTCTTTTGATTCTCACCTGCTGCAGGTGCTGTGGTGTCAACCGAACCCAACATTAAAGTCGGTGCTGTTACCCACAGCGACACCCACGGGGGCTTTGCAGTCACAGAATCATCCATTATACATCTGAAAAACTGCTGAAGCCCGGTGTCAGAAGTCCCAGCAACACGTGAGCCTGTGAAGTGGCAAAGGCATCAGCTCTGTGACAGCTTCATGCCCAAGGCTAGCAAGGCTGGACATGGCAGGAAGGGAAGACCCCTGCAATGTCGGGGGAATTGGCTAAATGGACCTAATAGGTCTTTGCCATTGCTGGTGTCTCTGGGCTTCACTACGCCCTTAGGCTGAGTCCTGAGTGAGGGGTGGCATTGTAATTATGCTTCTCTGGGAGCTGCCCAAGGAAGGGATTGTGGTGGGGAGTGTTATGATCCTTTCCCCAAATCCCTTTAGCTACAGGGCAGGAGGCAATAACTCATAGTGACCTGGAAACACAAAATTTTACTGCTCTGGCAGCTCTGCCCCAGCTTTACCCATTTCTGTACTGTTTCTTTCTTCCTCCCCACTTGCCTGCTCCCTCTTTCTTCCTCTTTCAGCCTTGTGGAAGAGGTGGTCATTGGAAGGTGTTCATTTTCAACGCTGATCCTAAATCTCATCTGCACAAAGTATCTTCTCTGCTTGAAGCCTGTGGAGTTCCTGCTGTCATGTCCAGCACATGGGGTTGCGTAGCAGAGTACAGTGGTTCTGTGAACACCTGGCAGATGGACAGTCCTGGAGAGCCAGGGGAGTTTCTTCTCTTCACAGGGGAGGTTTAGATTGGATATTAGGACAGGATTCTTCACCCAGAGGGTGGCTGGGCACTGAAGAGGGTCCCCAGGGGCCTGGTCACAGCACCAAACCTGAGAGAGCTCAAGATGTGTTTGGACAATGCTCTCAGGCACAGAGCGGCATTCTTGGGGCTGCGTTGTGCAGGGCCAGGAGTTGGGCTGGATGATCCTTGTGGGTTCTTTCCAAGTCAGGATTTTCTATAATTCTGATTCTATGATTCTGTGACCGTGTCAGGGACTTTGTACATGCAGGAGATCCACCCTTATCCATGTGTGAGCTTCAAGTGACACTCTGAGACTCAGGAACAAAACATCTCCTAGCTTACGGTCTTCACAAATCTTCTAGAGAGCTGGAATATCCTTCATTTCCTGCCCAAGGTGGAGTTACCATCTCATCTCTGATTTGAAGACCAATTCTCCCGTCCTTCCCGCACACCTTCCAAGAAGCAAAGCGTCATCTGGGATGGCACAGATGAATTCCACCCACATGAGCACATCCCAGCCATAGGGGCACATCTCTTAACTGGAAGAATGTCAATTGCAGATTGTTGGTGATTTGAACAAATTGAGCGAATAATAATACCACTGGATCAATCTATTGCTTCTTGATTCTCAAAGAATTAAGGAAAGTTGTTCTCCATTTATATCTTCTCACGGGAATTAAGCTACTTAGGGACTGTGTAAATATATGTGTATACCTAACATATGTATCTATTTTAGGGTGTAAACCATGGTATTGTCTGTATAAGCAGAATATTGAAAGCAACCATCACCAAGCCTTTTCCAAATACACAGAAGTAGCCGAGAGGCAGGAGATGCAAGCTGGAATTTGTGGAAGACTGACGAAACTGATAAAAAGAAAGAAGATAAAGACGCATATAGGTAAAGATAAACAAGAATAAATGCTCTGTAAGAAGATTCAGTCTGATAGGAATGAGGGGTTTGGGAATGGACATCAGGCAATGCTCCTTGGAGCTTGGATTTCTATTCACTGCTGCTTCTTTCCCTTCCTTGTCTGCACCAAACAATGTGTTGAAATAGTATAAAGCCTTCTAAAATCAAAACCCATCTCCAAATCCCCCTTACAGTGACAATAATAATCTGTGGATTTACAACTGGGGGCACTAAAGCAAAAGGTTCTAATGAATTACAGGAAAAATAACCAAATAAGTACAATTCTGGGTACATTTTCACATGCTATTTTGAAAATAAATGTTCTTAACCCAACTGGTTAGAATTTCTAGTGTCTTGTGGTGTGCCACAGGGAGCTGATAGTGCACAGCTCTAGGAGAGAATAAGATCATCTTGATGCTAATTCCTGTTCTTTGGCCTTTATTTCCCAAAAAAAAAGATTTCCCTTACCAGTATATTCATGTAGAAAATTTCTCACCCTTAGTCTAACCCTGGTAATGTAAGTCAGAATCACCACAATTAAGTGTTTAATCTTGTCAGTGCCCTTTTACACCCAGGGTTTATCCATTTTATCACTGTATTGATTAAACAAAGTATGGCAACCAATTATTTTCTCTTCTGCTTTGCGTAGCTTTTCTCTATTGTACTAAGCTTTTCTTTTCCCTCCCTCTTTCTCATTATTGGAAATCTTTTGAATGAGCCTGAAAAAGATTTCAATTACCTGATAAAGAAAAATTGTCTAGGTTTTATGAATGAACTAAAGAAAATTATTAAGGTGGGATGGTAATAAAAAAAAAATTTAAAAAATGGTGAAAGCATTATTTAGGACAAGAGGAAATGGCCCCAAGCTGTGCCAGGGGAGGTTTAGATCGGATATCAAGGAAACTTCCTTCACCAAAAGGGTTGGGAACATTAAAACAGGCTGCCCAGGGCAGTGGTCAGTCACCATCCCCAGAGATATTAAAAGATCTGGCACTTGGGGAAGTGGGTCAGTGGTGGGCTTGGCAGTTTGATGATCCTAAGGGTCTTTTCCAATCTAAATGATTCCATGATTCTATACCAAAAAAAAAGCTTGATAATTAAGAGTCCATTAGGAGGAAATGCAAATACAGCAGCATTTAAGACAGTTTTTAAAATTTTCGATATGTGGGCCATGCTAAAAGTGGGGATCATGTCACTTCAATGGAGTTGCCTAAAGGTGGTGATTAAATTAAGCTCACTGTGACTCTTCTCCTTCAGATTACTGGAAACAAAAATTCCAGAAGACTTCCAGGTGATATTGGGAAGGTAGAGGGTGGTTCTGATGTGAAAGGTGATGCCAACATAACCCAACCAGTATTTGATATCCGGGTCATGGTGTCTTTCACAGCTACCTCAAAGCCACTTAGTGCGGGCAAGACCAAGTGAACTTCTGCCTGAAAATATCACACTTAGTGAAAAATGCATCTTTGCATGTGGGTAAGATCTCAACATTGGAAAAATATTTCAAAAAGCCCAAAAATGTTAAAATACACATTTTAAATTATTAAATACCAAATGATTTTTTAATAATTTAATTTAAATTTATTACAGAATAATAACAAAAGGTTATTTACCATTGAAAACTCTATCAGATAATCTCAAATTTTGTCAACTGAGATTTTTCCCTAAGCAACCTTTCTTTCTTTTTTCCTTTTTTTCATTTTTAGATTTGAACACTAAACTTGGAAATCAATTATTCATTAAGTTTATTTATGAATAGACCTGGCTGCTGAATGTTCTTCTGCATCAGGTATTGACTTTTCTTAAAAATAAATCTTTTCTTAAAACTTGGCAGCATTAAAGACATATTCTGTAATCCAGTAAAACCTTTTCACATTCTTCACAAATTTCATTGTAGATTGTGTTTAACCTAAAACACAGCACTTATCAGTGGGATTTTCTTATTTATAAGTTCTGTTGACTTTTTAAATGATGTGAAACAGGAAACAAGACAGAAATTTTCAAGAAAATCAGAACCTGAATTTCTTTGCTCTTTAAGACCAGAAAGAATTCTCAGCATTTCTAAAATGGTTTTTGAAGCAAATTCATTAATTTCTCAGGTGCCTGGGACTTTGGACAGAATATTTGTTTTGCATGTTAAATCCTTCTTTTCCTTTTTCTTGTGTCAGGGCACCTCCAATTCCAGTTAGTGCAAGGAGGACATCATGATGGAGAGCATTTTACTCGATGCTGAGTGTCTAAAAATCGCCTTGTACAAGCCCCCTAAGCCATTCAATAGTCAGAGGAAAAGGATGAACACCTCCAGAGTATTTCATCCTACTGCTTGTGAACTTCACAACCGGAGGAATCACCATTTCCACGAACACACCTCCTCCTGGTGTATCTGTCTGCATAAAGAATTTAGTGTTTAATACCATTTTTTTTCCTTTAGAGGACTGAAAAGAATTAAAATGAGAACCACCTCAGAAATACCTTGTTTGTGGCCTGGAGTGGGCTGACAGTCTGGGATGCCAGGCACCCACTGAAGCCGTTCTGTCACTCCCTCTGCAGCCGAACAGGGAAGAGAAAATATAGCAAAAGGTTCATGAGTTGAGACAAGGACAAAGATAATTCACCAAACATCGTCACAGGCAAAACAGAGTCAGTTTGGGGATATAAAATCAATTTATTACCAACAAACTGGGAGCAGGATGACAAAGAATAAAAGAAATTTTAAAAACACCTTTCCCTTATCCCTCCCTCTCTCCCAGTGGTGCAGGGAGACAGGGAATTTCTAATTCTCCCAGCCTTGGTCAGCCGTGGGTCCATCTTGGAGCTGCTGACATCGGCTCTGCTGGACATGGACGAGGCTCCTGGCAGCTGCTCACAGAGCTCACCCCTGTAGCCCCATCACCACCAAAACCAGGCCACACAAACCCCATACATGACCTTAAATCAGGGATCAGCTGCAGCACTCAGCTCACCTATTGCAGTCTGAGGACTGAGTCCTGCTGCAGCTCCATCTAATCCAAGAGGCAGGATGAATTGACACCAGAACAAGGCTAAATAGCAAATTGAAAGAGATCCATGATCTAACCCAGAAATTTTGGACCAGGTTTAATTTTCCTCCCTTCCCAGCAGCAACAAGTCTAGTCAAAACCTGGTTTAGCTTGGGTTTGTAATTCAAAATCACTGGGCTTCAGACATTAATCGATGAAACCACAGGAAATGGCCTCAAGTTGTGAGGTTGGATATTTGGGGAAATTTCTTCACTGAAGGAGTGATTGAGGAGTGATTGAAACAGGCTGCCCAGAGGAGTGATGGAGTCACCCCTTCTGGAAATGTTTCAAAAACGAGCAGACGTAGCACTTCGTGACATGGTCATGGCTGTATTTGGTCAAAGGTTGGACTTAATAATGGTGGAGATCTTTTCCAAACATAATAATTCTGTGATTAGTTCTTCCTTTTGCCTTTTTTATCTCTTGATCTACTGTAGATTCTTAAATACTTCTGTTTCTGCTGAGCACAAGCAGTGAAAACATTTCAAATTTCAAGGCAATCAAAACAGTATTCAAAGAGAGCTATTTAGGGTGGGATAATTCTTCCTTGGAAGTTCTTCTGTCTATTTTCTGTAAACCATGTTCTGAGATTCATTCATTAAAGAATGCTTTTAGCTATAGAATCATAGAACAGTTTGGGTTGGAAGGGACCTTGGGAAGGGATCATCTAATTCCAACCCTCTGCCACGGGCAGGGACACCTTCCACTAGAGCCCAGCATGCTACTGAAATTAATTTATTGCTCCTAAATTCAGGCACTCTGACACTTTCTGATGTCAAATCACAGCCCTGAGCCCTATGTTCACCTGCCAAAATTGCGAACAAATATAAACAGTTAAATTTAGTGCTTTGTTTATAAAATCTAAATCAGGTATTCAAATTTAGTTTCAGTTGTATGTGTATTTTTTGATAAAATTAAACACACAGGTAAATAAGGGCCAACTCCAGCTCCCCAGATATATCAAAAATGCTATATAGATAATTTACATGAATTTTTTGATGGTATGTTTCATTTGGTAAAAGTAGGCAGATGTTTCAGCATTATCAAACAAAATGGAGGCAATATTTCATTGAAAACACCTATCTACAAAGGACAACTAAATCTAAAAGAAAGCTAAAACCAAAGCTAGCTAACCAAAATAGACCTGGATTAAATGCTCATATTAAATAAAAAAATAAATAAATTTCATTTTTAATTCAGCACAGCCTAATAATTTTCTTCAGGCTTGTTATTTCAGCAGCAAACTGAAAAACATTCCTTTATTCAGCCATTGTTTTTAGTAGAAAGATTGAGTTATGGCCAAAGAGGCATCAAAAGGGAATATTTTCAGTGCTGAGCACTGGAGCTGGAGCTTGGCAGAGCCGACAGACAACTCTTGTTGTTCTAATCAGGAAGAAATGTGCTCCATCCCTGTGCCAAGAATACACAAGCAGCTGAATATTCCATTGTTTTTATTTACTTATTTTTCAGGTAGTTCAGGTATCTCTAACTACCCTTAAAATGAGGAGGAAAAAGACATTACATTATTTGTATTGCCACTAGCTAGAAAATGATGGATTCCCCCAGCATGGCTGGAGGGGTTTTATGGGATTTGCTTTTATTTATTTTTTTTTTTTAATCTTCCCTTCATTAATATTTAAGTCTAGACTTAGGGAAGTGAAAATGAATACATAACAAACAACAACCCAAGTTACTCTTTGTAGGTCTAGTTTGAAATTCAGAGCACTGGTATGTGGTGGAAATATCAAATGGGAAATACCTATTTTGTGGGACATGTCTTTACTGCACCTTAGCAAGACCCAGTAACAGCTCCTAATGCAATGTTGTGCTGCCTCATCCACCGATTACTGTAAAGTGGCACAATTTCATCCTGCTAATAGAGACTGCCAGATTACTCCAACGGACAACCTGGATCACTGCTCAGTAATTTATTTTGCAGAACCTCATAACTAAACACTGTTTCCCTCTCAGAGAGAAAAGTAAATCTCTATTGATGTAAACTGAACTTGGCTTTGTTCCGTGCCTGGTTTCAGGAGAGCTTAACTAAAATTAGTCTACTGGCTTGGTGGATGGTAGAATCAGGGAAAAAAATATTAAAGAGGAAAAACTTTTTCATGTAATTAAAAAACCACCCAAAACCTCCAACCCTGAAATGCTTAATTAAACAGTTCTAGAGAGAGGTGGCCAGAGGCAGAATTTGGCATGGAAAATGCATTGAAGAAACCGTTCTAAAGGCCCCAGTAAAAATGGGTTTGATTTGATCAAGTTATAAGTTTTTTATGAAAAAAAATAGAAAAAAACATTCTTCAAAGCAGTAAACTCAGTAAGTTCCTGCAGGACTATTAACACCAGAAAAAATAATAATTTATAACAGAAGCATAATATCACCTGAAAAAAGAAGGTCCAGTTTTGAATTTTATAATCACCAGCTTACTCAAAAAATCTACCCAGTGCTCTTCTTGCCAGTCCTAATCAACTCATCTTCTCAGTGGTTTGAGGTTTGCTTTAGACTGGTTTGTAGGGTTATTCCAAGGGTCAGGTGTTGCTCCAGGAGTGTGAAAAATAAGCAGAGTCTGCAATCTATATAGTTCTGTGGGCATCTGTCCCCGGGTTTTGACACAGACTGGTCTTTTGAGCCCAGGTGATCAATTACCATAGTATTACCATTCATTTATAACGCCAATTTCCAGCTCTGGAAACCCAGTGATTGTTTAAGAAACAGTTTCCTACAAACAAGCTAAAAAGCAAACAAATTGTTCCTCCCAGAAAAAGCTGCTATTTCAAAAATAATCTGCTTTTAAAGCCTTAAATGCAATAGGGGCTGATTCAACATGTTAATTATTTACAGTTGGAAAAAATGGAATAACTAAAAAACCCGATATAAATTAAAATCTTGTGATACATACTTGCATATAATTAGGGGTTTATGAGCCCCTATTTCAGTTTGATTAAAATGTTGTGGAATGAGCAGTCTTAAGCAAGTATAATTTTTATGCAAATAACTAGAGGAAAGCAAGGAAAGTTCTCAATCTGACCATCTCTGCTTATTTTAAAGCTGATAACTCAGTGAATTCTAAACCCAGCTTTCATTCTAGGAATAAAAGTATTTTCACTAGGGACAGTTTCCAGACGGGCTTCACACTTTCAGCCCCCAGACAACTCCACTGTAAAAACTCAATCAAATGTTCAACTGTTACTACTGACCTAATAACTTATTTTCTCATAGTAATTTTGTTTTAGACTGTTTGGAATATTTTGGAACAAAACTTAAATGTTATTCCTCTAGAAATATAATAATAACCTAAAGTAGTGATTTTGATCCTTGTTCGTAAGAAAATGTTACAAAGGATAAAAAGATTTCTCTCCAGAGAATACCTCCATAATGAAAATAAGTAGCACTCAAATGTGCATGAAGTCACAATGTTGATAAGGCAAAACAAAGTATTTCTCTTGTACCCACTTTACAGCGTAGAAAAAGTACCTACTGCATCTCTGCGTGCAAATTCTCACCTACAGCTCCTGCATCCCCATGGCTTTTCCTACGTGAACTAGGTAGAGAATATCCTCATTTAAAAGGTGGCCATGCAACATATCAAAATTATTTCAATTTTTTTTTTTAATTTTAAAGGATTTTCAGTCCAACCTAAAATCCATGAATGTCTGCAGCTGATCTGTTGTATTCACTGGGTTTTGCAGTACAGCTGTAACCTGCAGAAACTGAGTGAAGGGATGAGTGAGGCAAAGGGTCCCTCACTGTGTCCCTACTCAGCTGGAGGGATGAAGAGAAAGGTTTTTTTCTGTTTTAAGTGTTTAATCCAAAACCTGTTTCCAAATTAATATAGTTGTAATAGGAGTCCTGAGGGAATGTGTTCATTCTGTGCTCTGGCTTTGAAAAATATCTGATTGATTGACCACACGAGCAATGCAGGAATTCTGGTTCTGATGGCTGCCATCTGTGCCAACAACATTTTGGGATTCCCCTTCTGTTCCAGGTGTTAGTCACCTAGAGCTGCAAACCAAAACCAAGCAACACACTGGGGTTGATTCTCTCTCCTGGTTCATTCCACTCTCTCCATCATCTCCAGCTGCTCTTCCTGCCTTGACGTGATGAGAAAATGGCTTGGAACAGCACAGAGCCATGGAGAGCGGGTGATGTGGAATGCCAGAGCAGAGACAAGGGCAATTTCTCATCTGCCCTGAGGGTCCAGTGTCCCAGAGGAGTTATCTCTGTTAGCTTTGCTCCTTTTCCGTGTGATGCCACTTGAAGAATTAATACAGCAGCCTGGTGGGAGTGATTATTGCTGTGCCAGTGATACCCAGATCTGTATCATCCTCTCTCAGAACAGAAATTCATCCCTGAGCAGTGATGCTGTCAGGTTGGAGCAGCAGGCTGGGACTTGGCTCTTCACAAACTGCAAACTCAGGAAGGACCCACAGGCTGCCTGTGCCACTGTACCACCCTGCAACCACTTTAGAAGATGAGATAGCTTGAACCACCTCCCCTTATTCCAGGCTTAGAATGAAGCAGCAACCTCCTCCTGCCCCATTTCAGTGCTAAGAACCCTGAAGAAGGTGTGAAATCTAAACCAGATGATAGTCTGCCAAATTGATGCTCAGTTAGAACATTATAGTCACTGAAATTACATAAGGATGAATCAAATGAACAATACTAGGCACAATCCATGTGAACTAACTTTCTTCAAAACAAGCAAAAAATCTAGGAATGGGGTTCTGATTTCCAGAGGCTGAGCATGTGTAGTTCAGTAATTCAAGCAGGGACACACAACTTTTAGGCAACACAAAGCAGTCCCCTCTTCTTGCTTTGGTAACTTGCTCTCAAGAGGTGCTTCCACATCACACAAGAAATTTGAGGTAAAACAAAATCTTGGATATGCTATGTCACGTAACTACCCAGAGATAGCTCTATGTCCTCTCCTGGAAAAAAGTAATCAATGTGCTAGAACATAATAGCAATGTATTTCATGGAGATTTACCCTTCTGCAACTATTGCTAATTCTCATTTAACAAGAGTAGAAAAGTATGTTGACTGGGCCTCATTAAAACATTGAAAGAAAACGGTTCTTAGTGCAGAAGTTACTTGTGATCTATCTCTGAATCCAGTGCAGATTTCTGGGAATGAATGGCTTGGAACATACATGTATTCATTATTACCCCACTGCATAACAAGTACCTTTAAATTTAAGAGGATTTCTCAGCTGAAGTGGGACAGACAACCGTGAAGTGGTGCAGTCACCATTTCTGGAGGGATTTAAAAACCTTGTAGATGTGGCACTTGGGGACATGGTTTAAAGGTGGACTGGGCAATGCTGGGTTAATGATTGCACTCAATGATCTCAGAACTCTTTTCCAACCTAAATGATTCTATGACATCCCAGAGCTCACATTGCAATGACCACCCTCACCCTCAGAGCCCCCTGCAGCTCTGGCTGCTGATTCCAGCCCTGACCACTCACTGGCACCAGCTCCTAATTTGAACTTCAGTGCCATTACCTTTGATTGAAAAATGTCGATACTCCTTCTTAAAATATTTCTCAAGAGTCTGTTCACCTTCTGAAACCTTACAGCTGGAGGTCTGCTAATGCGATTTATGAATAATTACATGAGCATTTCTGAGGTTCTAATTTTCTTCTCTTTTTACTTTTTCATTCTTTATCATTCCCCACAGAAAAGGATGAGTAAGACTGGTGGCAAACCAGGCTTTCAGAGCATGCCTGGCACACAGATAATATGATTCTCATTGATATTGGATGGAACAAGCCAGAGAACCAGGTGTGCCCTGGGACCCGGAGAGGATGTGTGAGAAAAAGAGAGCGAGCTGTCATAGAAGTGAGCGTGGGACTCGCAGGACATGTTACGTGTCGTCAGGACTCTGCAGTGTGTGAGAGCACTGAACCCGTGGATGCCCTCATGGTTACAAATAGAGATGCTTTTCTCCCAAAACGTGCTCTACTTTGTTCTGCTTTCCTACCCGACAGCTGGTTGAGCTGCCTTAAAACTTGAGAGCTCGGCAATTTCTCCCCAGTTCCTTTCCCCAGTCCCACCCTTCCTGCTCCTGCTCTCTTTATCTCTTTACCCTGAAAAACGTTAGCAACGATAACTAAACTTTTAATTTTTTTCTTCCTATACCTGAATAACCTCTTGTGTGCAGGATATTTTCTGCTTTAGGGCACAATCTGTTGCGGCACTGCTATAACTGCTGCTAAGGCACCTATTGTCATTCTCCCTGCCTCGGCAACCCGGCGTTCTGTCGTGTTCCTCATCTGTGAACCTGGTGATTTATTGATAATGCTAATCTTCCTTGAAAGTTATAAAGCTTGTAAGTCAAATGTGTTTAAGGGGAGAGATGGAGATTCCTACTCCCCAAATTTTATTGTTTCCATGTCACAATAATAGTGTTTTTCAGCTGGCATTGGAGGAAATTAAGGTGTATCACAACCATGAACGGAGCCTCTCCACGGTACCAAAAGGAGGATTTTTATATCCTCATTAAATGCAGCAAAGAAACTGGGTACCAGAAATGACAATACATAACTTAACATACCTCACATCGAGTAACCACACAGACCCAAGCCTCAAGGGGCAAGTTTTACATTATCTCTTTCACAATATCTCATAACTGATTTGCACGCCCATATCCTCTCTTGAAAACACAATTTTCTATTAAAAACAATTTGGATGGATACTTTTTTATTACCTTTTCTATATGATACTCTTCTATGGTAAAAGATGGTCCCTGCCCTGAAGTGTTTTCTGTCTGATCAAGTCAGATAGACAAAATAAGTTTTACAACCTCTATTTTGCAAATGGGAAATAGGATATGGAGACATTAAGGAGACAGCTTCTGCAAGATCCCAGAAAACGAGATTTTCAGGTATCATAAGGAAATTGCAAATTCTGACCACTTATGGAAATAGAATTATTAGAGAGATAAATAGATAGATATAAAATTGTCCATTTCTTCCTCTCACACTCCTTATTACAGAAGGATCTGGATTTTACTGTCATTGTGGTATTCAGCTCTTCTTCAGCATAGGAAGGTGATGTTTAGATCTGTTTTTCAGATGCTGATCTCTGGCACAGAAAGGCTAAAGCTTCATTCTAAAAACAGATTTGAGCACCCAAATGCCTCCATAATGTCTTGAATTCAATATTCTGATGTCACTGGGATTTACATGAGCCCTGTTCAATTTTCTCCATGCTCTAGAGATGCCTGAAATCCCTTAAATATGTTGGCACAACATTCCCTAGGGTCTGATGCCACCAAGCGATTAGAAATCCTAATTATATCAAACCCAGTGCCTTCCAAGTGTGTTCCACTGCCTGGTTTACCTGAAAGGCTCCTTAGAGGCAATTAAACTTTAATTTTTTAAATTTTCTTTTTCCTCCTGAAAGATGAAGTGGAATTTTCATCTTATCAGCAGTTTAGTATATAATCACTTAGGATAGAGATACAAGTCTCACTCCAAAAATAGGTTTCACTGTCTATTCATAATGAAACTGCTTTCACAAAACTCCCTGGAGGCATCTGTTGGTGGCAAGGACCCAGATCCCACCTAATGTCAGGCTTTCAACTGAAGTATCCAGTTTAGGGTTCACTCACTTTTTAAAAATTTTAGTTTCCCAGGAGGTAATCATCCATCCTTGATAGGACCAGGGGGAAAAACCTGAAGCCAAAAGAGTGTAGATTTAGATTGGATATTGGGAAAAAATTCTTCCCTGTGAGGGTGGGGAGGCCCTGACACAGGTTGCCCGGAGAAGCTGCAGCTGCACTGAATCCCTGGAAGTGTGCAAGGCCAGGTTGGATGGGGCTTGGAGCCACCTGGGACAGTGGAAGGTGTCCCTGCCCACATGAGGGGATTGGAACTGGATGATCTTTAAAGGTCCTTTCTGATCTGTGTCGAAAATTAATCACCAGAGAAGGGACTAAAGCCCACATTATGGGCTTTATTATGCCCTTACCCTCAAAAATTCTGTAATAACAACATTCATACTTCTGAGCAGTCTTATGATTGGGCAAACTTGGCATTTCTAGGCAATTAAAATGGATGTACCAAGAGAAAATTAGTTAAAAAGTCACTGGCAATTCTGGGAACCAGTGTCAGCTTGTGCTTTACAGTGAACTCCCAAAGACTCTATTCCTGCTTAGTTCACTTTCTGTATGTTTATGTGATACTTTGTGCAGCTTCACTAAGAAAAGAAGACAAAGCACTGAAATAATCACTTTATGCTTTAAAAATACTGAGAAATATGTGTATCTATCTGTCAAACCAGCTCCAGCCCTCTAAAAACCACTGAAGCTCCTTTCCAGCCTTCTGGCTTTTGTCTTCACTGAGTGAAAGGAGGCAGTGGGCCGGCATGAATCAAATATTCAGGACTGCAAAATTCTCTCCCATCTGTTGTAAAACCAGTGCGAGCATGAACAACTGAGAGGTGAAACAATTTTTCAACCTCCCCAGCAATCTCATAAATTATCTGCAGCTAAATAACCTAGAAAGCAGAGCAGAGTCTCCCAGCCTTAGGTAACAATTACACTCTGTGAACTTTAAGAAACCTCATGCTAGCACTCAAAATTAGGAGCTTAATATGCAAATGAATTGTGAAGGCTTGGTGACAGCAGTGTTTAGAAAATGCTTTTTGCAACCCACCCAGGTGTTGTTCCAAATTGTTGCTGAATGGGGAAATGTCATGGATAGTTTCACTGGAGAAGAGGATGTGGACTGGTTTTACCTCTCTCTGAAATAGCCTTGGTTTGCTTGCCCGTGAAAAACAAGGGAATGTTGAGGCCTCCTGCTGGACATCCAGTGCTGCATTTCAACACCAGTGCAGCTGTTTGACTTCTGAGGTTTTCCTGAAGTCGGAATGAAATTTTAGTTCTTAATGGCAGTCCCTGGAAATGTTTTTAAAAGCTGTTTCTCTCCCAGTTCAAAATGCATCAATTTTTTATCAGGCCAAGATCAAATGCCTCTTCCTTGTTTTTTATTTCCTAGTCATCTGCTTTTCCTCGCCCTTCTAAATAAATATTCTTTCTTCTGATGGTCCCCAAACACTATAAATCGCTGTTTTATACATGTATCCACCCAACACAGCCATTCATCAATATTTTGCACTTATGAGCCTTCCACCAACACTTTTGCACAGCTCAGTCAGGAATTCTCAGTGAGATGGGAAGCGGGAGCTCACAAGCAGGAGATGATGATTTCCCAGGAATCTCACAGCTCCTTCACGGAACTCGGCTGGGCTGAGCATCCTGTGACCCAGTGAGGCTTCCAGCGGTTGTTGCTTGATCAGCTGCTTCCATGGAGGAGGAACATGGGAGCTGGCAGCCTTTGTGCCCCTGTGAGCCCAGGAAAGGTTGGCATCAGCTGCCAGGGGTGCAGACAAATCATACCTGAGCTCCAGGTTGGCCTCCACCGATGAAGTTCAAGGGTCCAGGTGATGTATTTTAGTTCACAGCTCCCAGAGCTGGAAAAAGACAACTATGAATGTCCCCATTTTATAGAGATGAAAAGTACACCAGAGAGAAGCTGAGGAAGTCATCAATAAGATTTAGGAATAGAATCTCAACCTCTCTGCACAGACATGATGCCATGCTGCTATTTCTTCTGCTTTTCCCTAAGGGCTCATCTTGCTGTGGAAGCATTTGAGGCAATGTGCAGCCCACATGCACACAAAAGCAGACAGTACTGATACACTCAGGCATCTCTGGCTCTCCAAAACCATAAACACATCCACCAAGAAATAATTTTATTCAAGAAGATTGCATGTTTCTCTTAAAATATGTCCCAATCTTCTGAATTGTTTCATAATTACATGATCTCCAAGTAACTGCTTTCCCTCTGGTTCCTCATAATCCCTTCCATTCTCATTTTTCTTGGCATTTTTACTTTTTTCCAAGGAGTGCAGCCCTCAAGCAGGTGTCTCAGGTGTGCTCTCATGAGTACTTACTAGCAGCACACTAATCTCCTCTGGCTCTTTGATTTAATGTCTCCCAAAATAACATTGGTCTATGTTATTTATTTTGTTCCTGCTGTAGTACATGGAAGGCATGGAACAATTATACTGCTTACTCACATCCCAAATTTCTTTCAGCATTCACTTTTTTCCAAGTCTGTTTCACCTGCTGGCAAATAGCTCTATTCTTACTTATTAAACCCAGGTGAAAGAAGGAGTAATTTCACCCTTGTTTCTTAAAAATACACCATAGCAAATTGTTTTGGATATTTCCTTATTAGTTATTCATGAGATTCAATTTATCATTATTATTAATTCTAACCTCTGCAGTGTATGAATAAGAAATCTCATTGCCTAATATTAGTGCCTGACCATTCTTCTCCGCAGCTAATGACCTGTCATAGATATCTGGGTCTAAAAAGTCATCAGGAAGCTGGAAAGTACTTAATTACTATTAAGTTAATAAAACAATGATTGAACTAATAGTGAAAAGCTGTCAGTGTTTTGCTCCCAATTAACATAAGAATAAATTAGCCATACACCCAGAGTGACACATCAGCAATCAAAATAATTTTTGATGCAGGGGAAATTTTGAGACTGCATTTCCCTTTGCCAAAGACTTGCGTTGACACACGTCACCTTGGGAAAAGAACAGCCCTGCCACCCCCACTTTTGTGCAGTTTACTGGGAGAATTCTCTCACACATTTCTATTACTTTTAACTTTTCTGTGTGGAATATATAACAGAAAGGCGATTTTCTGAATGTCCAAATCTCAGTCTGAAGGACATGACTGTATTGTGAGACATTATTTTGCCTCTCTGGTACCCCAGATTTTAAAATCCATGTCCAGCAATTAATTCCTCTGCTTCATCTGCCCTAACCTTTAAATTAGTTCAAGTTGATATCTTAATTTTATCAGATGGATATTGGCAAGTTCTCCAAGCAGTCTCACAAGCATCTGGATGAGGACTGCAGAGTGAGTGATTAGTGTAGGATGCAGATGTGCACGGGGAGAACAGGAGATCCACCATCTGGCTTTGCTGCTGAAGATTATCCAGCTGCTGCCTTTGGGGTCACTGTAACCTGCAAATCCTCCACAACTCAGTACCCAGCCATGAAATAGGTTGCAGGAAAATTCAAAATTCAGAGGTGAGACAATACGGATAATCAGGATAATCAGTTTCAATGACAGTGGCTTTAAATTGATTGCCATATAGGTTTTGGAAATTTTCTTTTGATTGGTATAAATTTATGAAAAACTCTTGAATGTTCACAATAAAAAAAAAATCATAATCCAAAGTAGATCTTTCAATAGCAGTAATATTAGGGTTGGATTGAGACAGCACCAATGCCAGGCTTCATGGCCTCAGATAAAAAGATATGCTTGAAGTGGCACTCTTATCCCAAAGAACCGGTGGATTGAAAAAGTTTATCCTCTCAGTTAAAAGGAAGGAAAAACTGTCAACCAGCTGCTAAAGGTCCCAGAACTCCTGGTTTCCCAGTTCAGAAGAAATACCTAACATCAATGTTTGAGTGAAATTCAGGCTGGAATTCCACAGCAGATTGAAAGGCTAAGAAATGACTCATGGCTATAAAAATGCAGAAGAATAAGGAAAGAGATAAGCAAAGAAGATGAATTTTCAAAACCACATGGATATTATAGACCTACAGGTCTATAATTGCACACAAAGAACTACACAAAGGTCTTTAATTGCATATACACCTACTGTTCTATAACTGCATATAAATTTCTGTACAATGCACAAACATATATATCTTTCCTGTAGCATAACAAAAAAGTAGGTTAGTATTTATAACCTGATGGTTTTTTTTTTTAACCACATAGCCATAAATTATACACCTTGTGTATAATATAAATATATGTGTGTATATAATATAAATTGCATAAATACAGATGAACTGCTGCAGTTATCAGATCATCATTAGACAGTTTAGGCTTTGAAGTCGTTCTCTATTACTCAGTTACTGTGATTTTCTGACTTTGATTGCTATAATAACATCAAAACACAGTGCAGCTTTTAAATATATTCACTTCAGCCTTTGTTCTTAAAAGAGACCAGTTATTTATTTCTGTCTTCTGAAGAATATCATAAGCCAAGGAAGGAGTCAAGTGTCGGGAATGCTATGTGATGAATGAGGATTCATGTCCATGCTGGTTTCTACACGATGAACTTGTTTGTGCTTTTTTTTTTATATCTGCATTTTTATACATGTTTTTGTGTGTTGGAGAAAACCAAACAGTAAGAAAGCGTAGGTTTCTGTATATGTATGTATACAAGTATAAGAAAAAATTAGGGCTGCTGACAAAATACTTACAAATCAGAAAGTCTTGCCAGAATAAAAATTATATGAAAATACCAAATATTATATATTTTGGTGGGATTTTATGGTAAATCTAGGCATTATTACTTATGTAAATATTTGCCCATTCAGTCATGAAAGCCCTGCTAACAGGAGAATTAAAATGGTTTAGATCTAAATAGACCGCATAAGGTTGAAACATCCAAAAACTTTTTGTTTGTATCATCAGAAAACAAATATTATTTCTTTTCAAGCTTTTTGCAACTTTTCAAATTTAAATTTGATTTCTTTGTTTTGGGTTTTTTCATTTGTATTTCTGGGGTTTTTTTTGGTTGGTTGGGGTTTTTCTTGTTTGTTGGCTTGGTTGGTTTTTTTTGTTTTGGTTTTTTTTTTGGGTTTTTTTTGGGTTTTTTGGTTTTTTTTTTTTTTTTTTTTTTTTTTTTTTTTTTTTATTATTTTTATTTTTTTTTTCTTTTTTTTTGATAATAATATGAATCTTGTGATCTCTTGGGATTTTATGTGTTTAACAGAGATGAGGGCTGGAGCCCCTCTGCTCTGGAGCCAGGCTGAGAGAGTTGGGGATATTCATTCTGGAGAAGAGAAGGCTCCAGGGAGAGCTCAGAACTCCTTCCAGGGCCGAAGAGGCTCCAGGAGAGCTGGAGAGGAACTTCTTACACAGGCCTAGAATGATAGAACAGGGGAGAATGACTTCAAACTGACAGAGAGTAGTGTTAGATGGGGTGCTGGGAAGAAAGTCTATCCCATGAAGGTGGTAGGTGGAGTTCTTCTGCTTGAACTCATTGCTCATTGGTGGGTGGTGAGGACTTCGTGAGTAGGGAGCAGAGGAAGAAGAACAGATGCAGACCTTAAGGACTGATGGGTAGAAGGAGACGAAAGAGAATAGGAATTTTTACAGTATGTACATTTTTGCAGTTTACAGTGTGCTGGGATGTGCATTGAAAACATTTGTAAATACAATTTGTCTTGCTGCTGTGCCAATGGAAGGATTTGTTAGAGCTGACTGCTGGAAGTCTTTTTCATTGAAAACTTTTTACTTACCTTGATATGAATATAACCTGATAACACAGTAAGGCTCCTAACCTTCTACCCCTAAATACAGAGCACCCAAGATATATGTATTTATATGAGCTGAGGAGATATTAGAAATGTTTCTCTAGTGGTTCTGATTTGTAATTCTGCGCATCTTTTGGAGACTTACATAAAACCAATGTTTCATTTGTGTCACTGATCAATGCCTTCTTCTTTTGTGAATTTCCTCAATGAATGACTTCTCCCCATTATGGGGTCATAAAACCACACCAAGTTCATATCAGGAGCTCTACACAGCAAATGATTGAATTATTGAGGTAGTAAAGACCTCTAAGATCATCAGCCCAGCACGACCAGCCTCACCACAAAACCCTGTCACCAACTGCCACATCCACACATCTTTTAAACACTTCCAGGGATGCAGACTCCAACACTGTCCTTGTCAGCCTGTTCCAATGCTCGGCCACCAAATTATGTAATTAAGATTAAAATCCAGATGAGCAAAATGCCACAAGGAATGAAAAGAACCTGCAGAAGAAAGCATTTAAACTAATATCTTTGAACTAGTGAAATATCCTTTGTTATCAACTTTACATGCAAAAGGACTCAAGAAAAATGATGGCAGGTACAAAATAAATCATGAGGTCTTCCATCATTTAATTTGCAGTTGAAAGTGAATTAACGTGTCCTGTTTAAAACCACCATAATCTCTCAGTATCAGTGTCCCAGGGTGAAGTTTTGGACACAGCTCGGCAGAAGGCATAGTTTTACCTCAAACTTTTGGCAATTAAGTCTTTTTTATTTTCAGTTAATATAGCACTGCTGGAATACAGGTTAAATATGTACCATGGCACAGAGAGAAAAATGTTTCTCTGTGTGTGTGTCAAAATGCCAATATGTCTTTAGACTTCTATAATTAATTAAAAATAAAAAAGGAAAAAGTGCTGGTTCTCTTGAAATAAAGAGCAAAATCTAGGTTAAAACCAGGATTTCATACCTATATAATGCACACTTCTGTTTTACCCCATTTAAAAAAGAAGATAACACTATTTCTTTGTCTTAGAGAATTTTCCAAGAGAGGGAACAGAAAGTGTGCAGAGGTTGAGTTGACATAGGGGTTGGAATATAGAAATTATAAGAATAAATATTACATGTCTAAGCAACTCCCTTTTCTTGTTCCAGGGTCTTCAATGATTGCATTAAATAATTGTGTAACCTCAGGGTCTCAGATTTGTGAGAGGCAGATTTTAAATATTAAACCAATTTAACGAATTTTACAATAGCCTGTCTAAAGTTAATCTAATTTAGAATAATTTCAAAGGACTGAAATTTGACATTTCAGTTATGGTAGGTTTGGATTTTTTTTTCCCATGAAATATGGATATATTTTCATTATTATGCAAACATTAAAATTAGTTTGACTAATTATTTGACTAAGCATCCCAAGTAAGTATAAGGATGGAACTCATATTCCCAAGGATGATAATTGTGCTCATTTTGGGATCCAGGATGAATACTAATTTGACAACTTTCTCTAAATTCCATCCTTGTCTGTAATAACCACCTTAGCTTAGGTCAGTGGTCTTGAAGCAATATGCAGAAGTCCTAACTGATTTCAACATTTTTATCTTCCTCAGAATTATGCATAAAATCTCTATCTCTCCTGTGAGACCATCCCGAATAAATTGCATTAATTCCTCTATTTGCTGAAACTGTCCTTCTCTTGCTAAGCCACGTGCATCCAATTATGTGAAATGGGAAAAGCTTTAAAATATCACATTCTGGCATGAAGTGTTTGAAAATCTTTGGGGGATGTTAGTTTGTCTTTAATAACAAGTCCCAAATTGTGCCTAGTGGGCCTCTTCTCTGAAAACAAAGATTCCAAACTGCTATTAAAAGAACCCCCAAAACAAAACCCCAAATTATCTCATGGCTGCTATCTGTCAAATGAAGGATAATTCTGCAATGAAGAAGAAAGGATGAAAGGTAAAAAAAAGCAAATTAAGTCAAATGAAGACGCTATTTTTATTTATTTTAAGAAGTACAAAGGGAAAAGGTATTTTTTTAGCCCCTCTTTCCTTACCTTCATAATTAATAGCTTCTCAGTATTTATGTGGGCATTTTCTTTTTCTTTTTTTTTAGTAAAAATGAGAACTATTTTCCAGGGGAAATAAAAAGAAAAGAAGAAAAAGACTTTTAAGAATTTCTGCTAGGCATATAAAATGCCTCTTTGTTCTGTATTGTGCTACATTTTGCCGCTGTCAGACACACCATGGAGAATGTCAGTCGGCATTGGTGGGTTGTTTGGTGAGTACATTTTATTTTCAAAAATTGTTTTCTTCCTATAGAACCAAACAGCACTTGAAGCAGCTTGTTTTATTTTGTGTCAGACAGGCATTTGCTTCTGGGTGTATCAAAAGTGCAAATTAGCAACCAAACATCAGAAGAGAGAATGAGGGAATTCCCCATTGGGTAGAGATGGGGTTTTTTTCTCTTCCTTTTTTTTTTCCCTGGGATCTGAAAATGCAGACACATCCACTGGGGAAACAGGAGAGGGGAAAAAAATATTGCAAATAACATTCACACAAATGGTCTGATCCTGCTCCTGATGGAAGTTACACTTTCTCCCTCGGAATACACAGAGGTGTTGCCTTTCTCTCCAACGACTGACAGGTATGAACCTGAGAATATTGGACTGGAAAACATATCCTGGATTTCCAAGCTTCTTCCCCAGATATGGCAGGAGCATGTTATGATCCCTATAACACATCTGAAAAATAATTAGGGTTTGGGGGTGTTTTTCTGCTCCCAGTACTTGTACTGTGGGGCTGTTCCAAAACTTTCCTCCTCTGATATTTTATCAGCCTATTTCAAATTTCCATCAGAAATTTACTCATGGGCATCTCACACCAGATTGTTCTTGGGCCAAAACTGCTGTTTGATGTGAATAGTCTTTCTCCGGTCTATTTGCATCCCGCTATATTTATATTATTATAGTGTAGTATTGTATTATTTATAGATGAGTGGCAAAAGCACACAGAGTAGCTCATGTAGGGCACAGTGGGACCATAAATGTGTCCTTCCTCCACCCATCCCTTCTGACTAATCCAAAAGTCAGATCCATGAGGATTCTTGATCCCAGTGAAATTTCTGAGCCCAACAAATACTGGAGCCTCTGGATTTCATACACAGCACCTCTAGATCAAAGTGAGAAGACAAGATACCCATCTCAGAACAAATAGAATGGTGTCACCTGCAAGATCCTTGATATTTTAAATGTATTCCTAGCATTTCAAAAGCATAATATAAATTAAAAAAATCAGTAAATAAACAATATTTATGGATCCACCTTCTAACTTTATGTGTCTGCAACCTCAGTGTTCTCCTTCAGGCCAACTCAAAGCACTTTACAGCTGCTGGAAAACAACATGATTGCCTGACCTGTATAAAATCCCTAATCTAGAACCAAATTAATCACAAATAGGAGTATTTTTTTCATCCTCTTTTTCTGTAAAAGTGATTAATTTGCATTCCAAATGTAGATGTCTACATTATTTGTGACAGTGGTCAGCTGAATCCATGCACTGTCTCATACACACATATTTGTAATTATTTAACTATTCTTGTCTTTTTGGTTTGGAACTCCCAATCTTTCCTGCTGTTTCAGTTTCCAGATTGTATACTCATCTTCCTTTCCATAACTGCTTTTCTACCCCTTTCCCTGTTTATCTCTGTCCTTCCTTGTTCTTCCTTGTCTTTTCTTTTTCTCCGTATCCATGAAATCAGTCTCTGTTGTTACAATGCACAAAAAGCAGAGTTATCATTGTTTACTCCCAACCTCACCCCCTTCATTGTTGCATTTTCACTTATGTTTGTTTACTTTTGGTTTACAAGCTTTGGTCTGAAACTCATAAATGTCACTGGAGTGTTGAATTCAACTGGATTTGGGTCAGGACCAGCAGCGAGGCCGGTACAAAAATCTTTGTGTAGAAGAAACTCCTCAGCTTTAACTACCATGCTCTGGGAATCTGTGAAAAAGGTTCAGTGTGAGAGGTGTAGGAATACAGTGGAAGAAGTTCCATGGGAAAAAATCTGTTTTGCCTACGAGGTGGCAGGTATAAGGCTCATGAGCAGAATGCTTGTCGGAGAAAGATTTTTAAAACTGCATGGCATGCAGAAAAAATGCTTATAGGAGTAAATGAGAATGTCTTTGGCTGAAGATCACTTAAATCAGCAGAAGTCCTTCAATCATTTTATACCTTGGATATTCCACAGGTGTTGGAGTCAAAACTTCAACAACAGTGGCTTTCTAACCCATTGGTTTTAAGATTTTAATCTTGATTTTGATTACCTACTTCAAAGAGTTCAGTACTGACTTCTTTATAAAAATTGACTTGAGTCATCAAAGAACTAAGAAACTAAATTTGAACAATTGTTTCCAATCTTCAAACTCAGAACATCCAAACTACTATTAATACCTGGACAAACAGTCCAGGCTTGGCTTTTTAGAAGTCATTACTCCTTGACCAAAGACAGCTGACCCACCTCTGCCTGATGAAAGAAAATTTCTCTTTCAAAGATAATAAGCCATTGATTCAAATAATCTTTAAACAATCCAAATTAATATTTAAAAAATTATTTGTATATTTTTCATAACTGCATGACTATTCACCTTTGTACTGCAGTTCTGTTGATATCTAACCATCTTTTATGTGTATGTGGTTGCTTAAAAATAACAGGTAAGGAAACTAAGAACTGATCATTCTTTGAATCTTGTGCAACAAGGCGTAAAGGCCATCCCAGGAATTCAGACATTAACCCTGGATTTGGGAAATGAGGAGGGTGGTCTCTGAGCTGCCAAACACTTGTGTGAAATTGGGAATATCACTTTGCTCCAGATCACACTCTAACTCTTCCTAAATATCAGTCAGAATAGACTTGAGGCTGCTGGGCCTCAGAGAAGGTTCTTGGTCTTGGTCTCTCAGACCCAGGGAACATTTGAAATCAGCTAGTGCGTATATGTTAGGACAAGTAATTCCTTTGGTGTTTAAATATCAGAGAACAAGGGCGGGTTTTGTTCTTAAGAGAAGAGGAGCCAGGAGACAGCAGGACCAGCAGAGTCAGCGGCTTCATCAACAGAAGCGGCAGTCACCTGAGAAAGGTCAGCAGAGGTGTGGTGGTGATAACAAGGTTCAGTCAAGAGTCCAAAGAATGAGTCAAGGCTGTGGTGATAAAATTCCAAGATCAAGACACTTTCCGAGTAACTCCTATCACAGAATCACAGGATGGGCCAGGGTGGAAGGAACCACAGTGGCTCACCTGCTCCTGCTGCCTGCTCCTCATCCCAGAGCACAGGGCACAGGATTGTGTCCAGACAGTTCTGGAATATCTCCAGTGAGGGAGGCTCCACAGCCTCTCTGGTCTCTGTTTAGTGCTCGGTCACTGCACAGAACAGAAGTTCTGCCTCATGTCCAGGTGGAATTGCTGGGCTCAGTCCCTGCCCGTTGCTCTGGTGCCATTGCTGGGCCCTGGAGCAGAGCCTGGGCCCTGCTGGGAGCCCTCCCTGCACACAGGGACACCCAGGGATGAGGTTCCCTCTCAGCTGTGTCTCCTCTCCAGGCTGAACAGCCCCAGCTCCCTCAGCATTTTTTCTGTTCACACAGGAATTGGCAATATTTCAGTACCTAAAGCACTTTGCTCCAGACGCAGGTTTTGAGGAAAACTACAAAAAATTGTGAGGCATCTGTCAGGCACTATGACAAATCTTATGGTGGCAAACACAGAACTAGCCAACTCACAAGGTTTGATTTGCTGCTAATTACTTCAAGAATGTCATATAATGTCACCAAACGTAATCTCATAATGGATTTAGATTGCACCCGCTCCTTCCCTCCAGTTCTGGAAAATTATAGTTTATCTTCTATTAGGGACATCACAACTTATTACCATTTATGAAGCTATACAGTAACAAAAATTATTCTGAGCCTTTCTGTTTCCCAGGGTGTTTACTCAGAGCCTGGGAACTGAAGGAAGTATTTTTTTTCGGTCCTAAAGCTGAGGTAAATGGGAAAGGGTTGGGGTTCTTACTGTTAGAAGTGTTTTAAGTGACTGGTGACAAGAATGATTGGCATATTGCAAGAATTTTCACAGCACCAATTAATGAATGCCTAAGACAGGATAAAAAGTTACAAAATCTCCAAATATAGAAAATATTAGCCTGTTAAAATGAAAAAATGCATTATTTGTCTCTGGAATTTGGGATCAGAGGGCACCCACAAAATATTTTTAATAGATTGAACACTTGCATAAATATGCTGTGATGGAAATAAAGAACATATTTATAATTATGTCAGTAAAAAAAATTACTGAGAGATAGAAGCCTAGGAAACACACAAAGCAAAGGACATGCTACAAGGCATAAAACCACCACAATTCTTGAGATTAGGAGGCAAATAGTTTTGGGGAAAATATTTCTGAATTTCCTTCTTCCAAAAATCACCTTTGCAGTACAGATTTCATTCGGGTCCATTTGGCTGTGCTCAGAGACAGGCATGTGAACACAGGGGCTCACTGGATGCACCCCTAAGGAAAATCCAAACAGAAGAAACTGTGCATTGTGTTGGCCAAAACTGAAATATCAGATGCACACTTGATGATTGTGGATAGGATCATCAAACAATTTTTCATAAATGTCAAAGACATTGTAAATAATGAAGGCTTTTATATGATTTGCAAATCTCATTCTTTCGATGGTGGGGAAGGAGCTGTTAGCCCTTCCTAACTCCACACATACTTGAGATAAAAAAGGATTATCTAATATGAAGCTGAACTGATTCATCCTCTCCAGCTGGAAAACAGACATGAATGAGCATTTCCCCCTGCTAAGTAGCACCAAGGACATTGACTACCAGAAGAAGGTAGGGCTTTGAGATGCTGCTCTTCCATAGAGTGAGAGCAACTGCTGACCTCATTAAGTTTTGCCCTCATAAACAAGGAATTTCTGAGAGGTTAAGGAGACAGTAAAAAGCCCAGGTCAGTGTAACAGGAGGACAAAAATAACAAAACTCAGAGCTGTATATTAGGCAGGAAAATCTTTTATAATGAGGGCATAGCTAAAGTTTAACATCTGAAGGGAATATATCTCCATGGAGAACTCCCATTCTCTGCATTCACTTTTTCATTATCATTTTATCCATTAGTGTAATTTCACTGTTATAGATAATGAATGTCAGAAACCAGAATGCTTTGCTTTATTTGTACCCAAGCCAGTGCCAATCAATACCAGAAGTATTCCCTGTGCCCTGTCAATGCACTTCAACCCTACCTTGTTGAGAGTCCTTCTTAATTGACTCCAGTGAAGCAAATCCAATTTCCACATTCTCAATCCTTGTACACATATGCTAAGACAGCTAAATTTAAACTATTTCTGCTCAGTGTTGTGGTGTCTGCTCTGACACTTAGAACAGAATGAGATCACCTGAATTTGCTTTATATCTTATTTTTAAAACCATTTAATTGGAATGATTTTATGCCACTGTTTCTGGGTGATATTAAAGTAATATCCTAGAGGAAAAAGCCAAATACATTATTCTACCCCATCATTGACTCTATCTGAAACCACCTTCTTTAGTTTTACTGCTGGATCTGATTTATATCTGAGACATAAGTGTCAATAACTTGTTTTTGATGGGCAAAATACTGCCAGGAAAAATGGATATAGTGGAGCATTAGGCTATAACGTGGGGTATGAAGTATAATTCAAATGGGCTTCATGACACTTGTCCCTCATATGACACACATTCTTTTCATTTCCAATTTCATTGGAACAAGGGGGAAAAACGGTTTCCAATCTGTCCCACCTCATAAAAATAGACCTGTGTTTAATTCTCCAGGACCTAAAATTATCCTTTAGATATTGTCAACCAATCATCCAAGGAAAACGTTCATGGACAAAGTAATAGAGAAATCTTCTATGTACAGAGATGGCAAAAATATTGCTGCAGCTTCAGTTTTAATGACAGCACTCAAATATTAGCACTAAATGCACTGATAGTACTGGGATCATCTGGCATATGCTTTTATACTTTTTAGTAAATGGTGTAGTTTGGTCCATGTGTTGCTGAAATTTATACATAAAAATGATTTCACAAAAACAAATAGCTGATAATCTTCCTTCTTTATATCCAGCGGAGGAACTGCACGCTTTGAAAGAGAGCATCCGGGAGCTACTTGGCCATACAAGATTACAAAATTGAAAGAACAACTTTATTGTGCATGTGTGTCTTGATTTGTGTTTGTATTTTTCTGGTGAGCAACAGCAGCACAGCCTTGATGTACCCTGGCTTGATTTTAATTGCTGGTTCTGCACCTGGAATTGGAAATTAGAATGAAGACAGCGGCAGTTCAGAGACCAGATGTGGTTCAGGTCGTCTTATAAGTGAGTTCAGGACATTCTCCTGAGCAGGTTGACAGTTATAGCAAAGTAGAGTTGCTGACTTTGAGATAAATTATTTTGGGGCCAAAGACTGGCAGCTTGCATCATACTGGGGAGCCCTAGAGCCAGAATCCCCAGGGTTTCTGAGAGATTTGCATCCTGAATATCAGGATCAAGTCCGTACAGAAATCATAGAACAAGACAAAAGATCTCCACTTGGATACAAAAATAGTTGCAATAAAGAATCACAGAGCCATTTGTTTTGGTAAAGACCTCTGAGACCATTGAGTCCAACCTGTGACTGATCCCCACCTTGTCACCCAGGCCAGAGCTCTGAGTGCCACATCCAGTTGTTCCTTGGACACCTCCAGAGATGGGGACTCCACCACCTCCCTGGCTGACCCACTCCAAGGCTTAACAACCCTTCTCATGATTAAATTATTCTGGGAAAAAAAATTGTTTTGAAGAAAACTACTTTCCCATTAAGCATTCCAAACAGAGATCACAAAATGGTAGATATTTTTTCTCCATATAAATAAAGTCAAGGAAAGGAATCACTTGACTCTGACATGTATTGCTGACTCCCAGAATTATAATCCACTAATGGACTTTTACATTTTTGGCATTACAGTCCTCTCAGATGCTTTAATTCTGGTCCCAGTGCAATTATTACTGGTGACATTCACCTTACCAGGAATGGAGCTCCATTACCTTGGTGTATTTCTGAAAGTCTCACAAAGTGCATTTCTCACAAAGCACAGGGCACAGCCAAACTCACTGGTACCTATTTTCCATGTCTACATTTGATACTACTGAGGGAAAACAATTGTTATTCATTTTGACAGTCCTTAACTACTGCATCAGCTCTTTCTGGGAACCGGTTCACTCTCCATTAGCAGACCCCTTTAAATCAGATTACAAAGGCAGCTGACAGAATTGTAGATGAATAAAGGTATGGGTTTGTTTTTTTTTTTGCAATTTATTTTCAGCACTTTAGATTTCAAAATCTACTGTGCCATTTTCAGCACTAATAATGTAGATTCTTAGTCGATTCTGATTTTTAAGGCTCTATTTTTGTAGTAGACTGAATAATTTTTCCCCTACCTTATGTTAAGATCCTAAATTTGGAATTGGTTCTTATTCCACTTATGAAGTAAGTGTTAAATAGGGACAAAAACACCTGATTGTGGTAGACTTTTGAAGAGTTGCGTTATTCACTTAAACTATTCTGGAAATAATCAGCTCTAGAGAGGCTACAAAAAGTAGTGTAAATCTGTGGATACACTAAAGACAGAGAAGTTATTCTGCAGAGGCTGAGAATATGGTCTCTTGAGTCAATTGTATGCCTGATATAGCTCCATGGGAATGAATGGAAGCACACCAGAGATTAATTTAAAGACATTTCCACAGCCCATTGGAAAAACCCCTACATTTTCCTGCTATAGCAGAGCTGAAAGTCATCATTCTTTGGAGTATCAGCTTGCAGGGTAAAGAAAAGGCTGCAGATTTGACCCTGAAGGATTTAGACTAATTTTTTTTTTTTACATATGCAAACCCTGCAGCATCACAGGATACAAATCAGCCTAAGCTGGTCTTTTATCTTTTCCATTTTCAGATCCAAATGAAAAATATAGGATAAAATATAAAGCAATCTAGGTATTTTTCAAGATAGGTGATACTATCATTCTATGATTAATCATAATTCTATGATTATTTTTGTCCTCTAAAGATGATTTCCTTTTCCTCCATCATTTTTTTTTTTATCCACTCACTTTAGGCACATAACTTGTAAATGTACCTATCTTGTCCCTATGCCACTGATGCCTTAAGTTTTTCTGTTCTGCTTCGGTGTGCAGCTTTTAGTTTTGTATTAAGGGTTACTAGGATCTTTTCACAGGGTGGTGAAGACAAAACAATCCTATTCCAGCTGGAGACTCAAGGACAATCTCTTCAAACTTCAGGCCCAAAGCATAAACAACGTGAAGAGGGTAGGCCAGTAAGCAAGCAAGGGGGACGAAACATCATCATTTGAGGCTACTAATTGGACAATTGACTTCTGTATGCAAATGGACTAAAACATAAAAATGTGAGATCTCGGAGATCTCATGACCAAGCCCTGTTTTGCTTCCATCTTGGAGCCATCTGGGCAGAGCCATGACTGTGGTGCTGCCAGGGTGTGGCCTTTGAAAGCCCCTCAATAAATATCTACTTTATTCCTCTTAACTTTGTCTAGCCTCTGTTCCAGCTCAAGTTGTCACCAGTGTTGTCATTGGCAGTGAGAAGAGGGAGGATCCTTCAGAGCACAGTCAAAGCATTTAGTTACATATTTACTGGCATTATCTGTCAGAGAAGTATCATTTTCCATTTCCACAGAATCTTGTCGGTAAATCTATACTGGTAAATCAGTTCTCCCTAAATTGTGCTTAACTCCTTCAGCTCACTATGAGAGTTAGCCCAAAGCAAAACCATGTCAGGGATGAGGGTAACAATCCTTTGTCTTGTTCATGTCCTGGTCCTCATACTTTTTCTAATGTGGATGCAGCTGTAGAGCCTACAGAGGAGCAGCTCCCTAATTTGGTCACTTAAATTAGAGACACTATTAGGTAATGGAAATAATTCCCCAGAATAGCTTGTCTTGTTTGCAATTAAGTTAATGCAGGGATAACTCTGTCTGCAAATAAAACAGAGAGAAAAAAAACTAAGTGAGCTAATAGACTTTGTTCATTAGGATGATTAGAAATCAAACAAGGGCTGGGGAGTGAGAGAGGCTAATGACCAGAGCTGCAAGAATTAGCAGTAGAGAATTCTCCGGCACCCCAGTTTTCAGACACTGAATTTTATCTTTTTAAATAGTTTTCTTCAAGTGTTTCAGATTATAATGGCACCTTTTCCCCCCAACTCATCTCCAGTGTGTCATGTCTCATTTTTAATTCAAGCTGTCCCTCCAGCTGGCTCCTTGTCTTGTGATTTTACTCTTTTGGACAAATTGAAGCAAATTGCTCCCAGGACATATTCAAGAGTAGCAAAACCAAGCAGGTTTGATTTCTTTTTTTTTTAAATTTTTCTCCCAGGCTAAAACATGCTTCTTGACTACAGGTGCTGCTGGGTTGAGCTTGTTCCCAGTTCTCTGGCACTTCTGAGGCTGATCTCCTAAGAAACACATCAACTATCCCAGGTGATACCATAAGGGGTCCTGTGTCTCTTCATTACTACTTAAAATATCACAAATATTTCATATGTACCTTCTTTTCATCACCAAGTTCCCATAGCTCAGAGCTGTGAGGAGATCTTTTATAACCTTTCCAGCATACGGCCCCTAAAACCATCGCCTAAAGACATTCTTTCCTGTCCTATCCTTCAACAGAGTGTGTGTGTTAATTCCTAAAAAACAGTAGTGTATTTGGTTCCTGTTCAGGATGGTCTACACTGGAGCCTTTCAGTCAGTTAGTATGGGGCTGAGAATCACAGGGTCATGGAGTCAAGAAGGTTGGAAAAGAGCTCCAAAATTATCAAGTCCATGCTCGGACTGGGTATCACCAGGCTCTTTGAACCATATCGTGAAGTGCCACTTCATGGGAGGGTGACTCCATCACTTCCCTGACCAGCCTGTTCCAATGCTAAACCACTCTTCCAGTGCAGATTTTTTTTCTTATTATACAACCTGAACCTCCCCTGGCACAACTTCAGGCAATTCCCCCAGTCCTATCACTGGTTTCCTGGAAGAAGAGGCCAACCCCCACCTCATTACGAGATCACTTTAGCTGAAATTGGCTTCTGATTTCAGACAATTTCTTATTCCTTTATAGAGAAATCTCACTTAATTTCATATATTGCTATTGGAACATGTTTTTCAAAATATTTTTTTTAAAGTATTTCTGGTTAGACTGGAAATAATCAGTGTGACTCAGAGGTTTATGAAGCAGATAAGGCTCAAAACGCTACACTTGATAAAATAACTTCAAATCTCTCTGTCCTGTCTCTGGAAGGAGGAGGATGACTGCTGTGTGTGCTCTTAGCTTGATTGTGTGGATTATTTTTATGTGTTAATGTGGAAAAATACAGGAATGAATAAATCCTTAAGCAAAATGAGGATAGTGTGTAGAGCAATGTGCAGTGCACCTGACAGAGGACGCACTGCAGATCAGACAGGATACATTCTGTAGTAAAAGAAAGACAAGTATAATCAAATGCATCATCTGTAATAGCAGTAATTTTATATATACTTATATATGTGTATGAAAATGGTTTTGCAATTTAGAATCCATATGTGTCAGCATGGTCATAAAAATCATTGATCTTACCATTTTCAGTAAGTGAATAAAAAAAAGAGAAATTTCTTTTATGAAGATGATATTATTCATATTTGTGCCAGTCAGATGTTATATTAAACGGTTCTCATCATGTAGATGTCAGGCTGAAACTTTGAATTGTGAAGCAATCTTGCACAGCGACTTGAGGAAAAGAATAATGATTAGTCATTACATCTCTTGCTACAAAAATTCCATCTCCCATCATTTCTATCAGAGTCTCAAAAATATCAGAGGTAACTGGAGTCTGACCCACACAGTGTGAGTGGCAGAGAGAAAAATGATAATTATATACAGAATAGTAACAGTTCCAGGAGAGACATATGGCCCTGGTATTTCTTTCTGTTAGCTGGGAGCAGCAGCACTTTATGGTTCAGTGATCTGTTGGATAATCAAAAAATAAAATAAAAGATATCATTTGTTACAGAGAATAAGCCTCAATAATGCTGTTGAACTACAAAATGACTCCTCTGTAATCACTGGTTGTAACAAGATGTGAGTGATCCCAGTGCCACACACTGCCTCTGCCATCATGCCATCATTTACACTCCTAAATGAATGCACATTCACTTTCGTATGGAGACACATTACTTGGGCCTCAGAAACAGCACTGCCATAAATTTCACTTGTTATTTTATTCATATTTTCCCTTCAGGAGAAGAAGTTATCCAGCAGAAAGCCTCTAGATCCCGGCAAAAAAGAAAAAAAAAGAGCATTGCCAATGGCTCACTGGGATCCTCAGTGGTGTGCAGTGCAAATAAAATTAGCAACGGTCACAACTTGGTCTGTATAGAAACTTAAGGTGGCTAAGTGACATCATGGCCACTGAGAATGGAGGTGCTCCTAAATATCTTTTTACAAGTACTGAAATGCCTTTGCTTTCACTAAAATCAGATATTTCCTTGAATCAAAGAGTCATTAAGGTTGGAAAAGACCTCTGGGATCACCAAGTCCAACTGTGAATACAAACTTTGGATACTATTCTTTATTTCAGAAATCTACCCTTTGGCCTGACTCTGCTGGTTTGAATGCGACAATTGGAAAAACACTTCACACTCACATGGAAAATTTTTCCTTTCTGCCTTAAGTATAAGGGGAAATGTAAACAGATAAACTGGTTTTTTTTGTAAAATCGCCATCTAGATTATGAAAAAACAGCCTGCCATTAATCCATATCATTAGAAAAGGAATTTTAGGCCCTTTACATTTATTCATGTGGAAAATCCAAGAGGGAAGTCAGTTTAAAACTCTAGCTGAAGACCACAGGTCTGTTCTCTGGCTCTGAGATGCACAATTGCCACCTATCCATGCTCAAACTCTCCATGGATTTTGCATCACACTGTATTCCAGCTGGGACTAACCCCTGGAGCAGATGAGTCACTAAACCTTCCCAGGAAATGGGAGAGTGCTTACAAGTGTGCCATGGACAATCCTGGCAGCTCAACTCTGATTTCCAGCGCCTCTGCCAAGGACCACGGAAATATTTAATGAACCAGGACAGATGCAGGACGCGTCCTGATCACACTTCTGATCTTTGTGCAATTCAAGCTGCTCACTGCTTTAATATGAATAAATTTTGCCCTTATTTGTTAAAAACACTGAACAGGATTCTCAAACACAATTACCCAAATTTTGGGTTCCCTTTTATGCATTGAAAAAAAGGACAATGATTTTCAAAAGCAGAGTTTTCTTAAAGATCAAGAGTATAATTTCTCAGATATCAAATCCTGAGTTTGGAATGTTTGACTCTGAAGAATGAAAATCAAACAGCTGTGAAAACTAAAGGTGACAGGTTTTTTTAAAGATAAAATATTTTAAATACTTCAAGAAACTTAGAAGGATTGTTTATGCTGAAATTTTACTACGTTGGCATAACTGAGTTTTTCTTCTGGAAGCCTAATTTGCACATTTATGACAAGTTATATGAACTATATTTGTTTGGGGGTGGAT
>VXBU01004753.1:1296023-1318029 GCA_013400315.1 Bombycilla garrulus | reverse complement strand
ATTTATTTTTTTTTTGCATTACTTTTTCAAAGATTTTGCAACAGAAACTGGTGAATGTTGAAACTCCAAGCCTCCAGATTTTTGGTTAGACTTTTGTTTTGCAACATATAGTAATTAAATGTGTTATTTTTCTTATAATAGTTGATATCGTAAAAAAATACAGTGAAAATTATGAAGGTTTTAGATTGCTTTTGTTTTGTAGCTATTTATTTCAATATAATAGCATGATTTGATTCAATAGCAACACTTCAGAATAAAGATTGTTAATTACATATAACTTGAAGATATTTTAATTCAAATAAATATTATTTATTTGAATTAAATAATATTTATTTAATTATATGAATTATATTTAATGATATGAAGTTGCAAGCACTTCATATTTGTGATTATGAAGTGCTTGCAATCATTGGGTTTTTTTCTGATATTTCCCTCTTCAAAATATTTATCAGACTTTTTTCTGGTTTTTTAAATAAATACATTTGGATTTGTTAAACTTACACAGATACACAGATGGGAATATTCTTGACCTCTCATGTATGTTTGAATCAGTTTTCAGGGACCTGCAACAACAGCTCTGAGAACTGGAACAAATCACTCTTTTCTATCTCTGTACCACAGAAACCAGAATATTTAGCCCAAAAGAGACAAAATCATGTCAATGAGCTTAAAATGTTATGATGACACAAAAATATAAAATTACCATGGAATTAGAAGTTATGTTGGGAAAACTCCTGTTCATTCATCAGTCACCTCAAAATCACTGCATGCAATATATTTTCCAGAGTTCCATCCAAAGGGAGCACCCAGGACCAGAAGAGGTTTCACAGATATTTCCTTTCATACCTTGTTTAAACTTTCACTAATAACAATGATAACCCTGATTTTTTATTGCCTTCTTGATTAGCCATTCACAATGTTTCCTGTCTTTTATTTAGTTTTATGGGTAAATCTGGATGAGAAACAGCAGAAATACTTTGTCTTGGTGTTTGAATCCTGTCTGAATATCTGCAACTCACCTGATCTTCTCCCTGGAACCTATTTAATCTTTATCCTCATTATCATTGCAATCAGGATTTCAATGGTAATAATTTAAAGCTACAATTCTAGACCTTTAGGAGACATTTCAAAAATGCCATAGTAACATGGGGGTCTCAACAGCTCCCCAGATTCTCTTAATTTCACCTACTTTTATTACTCTTTGGTGGGAACAATATAGTGTTTTCTACATTCCTGTGTTACTGCTGGGTATGATGGGAAAATCCCCTTGCTAATATCTATTGCAAGTACACTCTAAGTATTGAGAACTTTTTCTGTATATCTGTATATTTAGATAAATGTATAAAATTGGTGATCTTACATGTCTTAGCCTTAATGATTCCATAATTCTATTTTTTTTCACACTCACACATGTATGAATATTGATGGTGAGGATAGTTCTGTACAAACATTTAAAGATAAGCATGTGCATCTCCACATCATCTAAAATAAGAACTGGATTTGTCATTTCAACACTCCCAAGTTTTCGTAAAATGGATCCTAAGTCTACAGAGCACCAAAATGTTCTTAAGTTGTTTAGAATTTCTTTCTTGCTTCTAAATTTAGAACTAGGCTTTTGGGGCACAGGCTGCACTTTCTCTGGGGGTGTAATTGTCATGTACATATTAATATATGCAAATAAAATTGGAGTTTCAACAGCCACTATTCCTCCAAAGGTTAGATTCTCTAATTAGAGCCAAGCAATTAGTTCTAAAAAGTTTCCTTCTTTTTTTTTTTTTATTCCAGAAGACTTGCATTTCCTTAGCAATGAAATTACATCTCAGTCCTTCCTTTTTGTTTCAAGATATGAAATAATTACAACTGTACCTTCATTTCATCTTGCCCACTAATTGCCCCCTTTTAACACGGAGCGTTTTAAATGGTGCCTCTTTGAGATTTTATAGCTGTCTAATATGTACGTGAGGATAGGTGCAATGTTAGAGCAAATTGAACTGTTCTTTGTCATTCTGACACCTTAAATCCCTTGTTGCTGACTCGGGAACCAGCAATAACTGAGTCTTCAGGCTTAATCTTCCCTATCCCCCTCTTTTTTGTTAAATTAAAATAAATCTCAGTTTGATGTAGGAATAGCATGACCCGCTGAGTGCACTCAACGATGAACGAATAGTTGAACTTTTTTCTTCCTTTACAATGAGATGTAAAATTTTAAAATAAACAGTATTTGACCGTAGCACGACTTTTCGATTCCTCCTTGTAAGTGGAAGAATCAACAGTGATCAAATGAAAAAGGTCAGACAGTGAGAACAGCAAAGCGATTCCTGTAACTTTGAATGATTCATGGGATGTGATCATTTTTTGCAGTCTGAAACAAATACCCACATCCACAACATGCAACTGGAGGCAAAAGGAGCCTGTTCTTCCAGCAGCTCCCAACAGGGAGGCACAGACAGCTCCGGAGGGTAAGTCAGCACCCCCAAGACACACATTTCCCTCCAGTGTGCTCATCTCTCTTTCTCCGCTGATTATTTGGGGAGCTCAGAGTCAGCAGGCTTGTAATGTATATCCCTCAGCCGAGCGCCTAAAAATACCAAATACCCCAGCAAAGGGAGAGAAGTCAAGGAAATTCCATGTGGCACTGAGGCAAACAAAAATAACTGCAAGATTTGCATTTGTAGGCAATAAATTGGAGCTTAAATCCACTCCCTCAGCTCACAGGTGTCCCATGCACAAAGTGGCTGAGCCAGACTTCACCCTGCAAACTGTCCCCCATTTCATTCCATAAAGAGGATACAAATACCTATCCAAACACGACAGGGAAAAAAAAGACAGAGATGAAGAGGCCCAAAGAGCGCTCCAAGAAGGTTGATGTAATGAAGATGTGACACATAGAGGCAAACATGGCAAGGACATGCCAGGGTGTGCTTGTCCAGAAAGAGAACCCAGATGTCTCCAACAATCCGAAGCAGCAGCAGAAGGAAGTGACCTGGGGGAAGTGGAAAGAGACCAGGAAGCTGGGAGCCCATGAATGCACAGGGAGAAAGAGAGTCCAGTGTTGCCAAAATGTCTCATTGCTTCTGTTCAGAGACATGATGACACTCAGAAAGGGCTGGAGGAGAATTTTGCAATTAGCCTTTTCTCCCCCCTTGTTTTTCCTTAGGGGAAGGAGGAGAATGGGAGGAAATAAAGGGAAGGAAATAAAATCCAACCTGTTCTTTTTAGTTTATGCACCAGCCCTTGCTTAGGGCTCTGCCTTAAGGCACAATATAGCCTATACTGATTATTATAACAATTTTAAGTTTATTCCCACTTCCACAAGATTGGTATACTTATACATGTGCATACATATTAGACATGATAGTAGCTGTATTATTTTTTTTCAAGAAACAAAGATAAATAGACACTCCAAGCACCATCACATCTTTATCACCCCATAACCCAGCAAAGGTGGCAGCGTCAGCCTCAGCCAGGACCATGTATCCACTTACCTGCCCACCTGTGTAGTACAGGCTCTGCCTTAGGTAATGACTGATGTTCATTATCTAAACCCACACTGCCTTGAAAGTGAAGCTGATCATTTGGTAAATAAGCAGGGAAAATAAAAAATGATGCTTTTATAGTATCTATAAACATAGGACACAAAATTATTTCTTTTCCTCTTTTTCATCCTTTTTTTCTTTAATGAAACAAAATATCAGATTTTTCTGTGGATTACAATTTTCTCATTCATAGCAGCATTCATTTGCTGGTCCTACAGAGAAGATACCAAGAAAACAATCCTTCAACATATTTTTGTTGATGTTTCCAAATGTAGTGAGAGGGAAATACTGGTTTTTTATGATAATCATAGAATATCTTGGGTCAGAAGGGACCCTACACCTCACCTCATTCCACCCTCTGCCATGCGTAGAAATACCTGCCACTATCCCCGATTGATCCAAGCCCTGTCCAACCTGGCCTTCGACACTTCCAGGGATCCAGGGTCAGCCACAGCTTCTCTGGGCACCTTGTGCCAGGGCCTCAGCACCCTCACAGAAAAGAACTTCTTCCTAATATTCCTAATACTTAACTGATTTAAACTTAAGTTTGCATTGTCATTTGTTGGCATAAACCAAAATCCAGGGTGCAACCAGGAGAATAAATATCTTTCTCTGAGATACAGCTTCAGCAAGGCTTTGAACCCTTTCCCCCAAACAGGTTATTTCATGAAAGAGGCTGCTGCTGCAGTCATTGCTTTTTAAAAGACAGGAAATATATTTGGAAATCCATCACTACCTGACAAAGCATTGACAGGCATCTTTGCCTACAATACTGATTTGGGGGCTTCACTCTTTGGGCACCTCCCCATAAAAATGAGAATAAATGCTACTCTGTAAACCAAGGATATGCAAGTAGAAACTATCTCAAAGTTATGCACATGGGTGTAATTCTAAAAGCTGTGATTTAAAGTCTGTGTTTAAAGTCTGATCCTCTTCCCAGGATCAAAGCCATGAGAAGCTCCTCCTCTACAGTCATGGGACAACTTCTCCTTTGCTTGGCTTTTTCTTGCCTTTTGTACAGTTGAGCAGCATTCAAATTCCATTACTGTCTACCAGAATACTTTGTCTAACTTGGGAAAGAAATCTCTATTAACATCCCACCTTCTGACAAAGGTTCTCAATCCCCAATCCCCAGCCCCCTGCACATGAAACCACTCTCAGCTGACAGAGCTCCCCAAAACTGTATTGCGTCAACCGTGAACCTTGTGATGCCAGCAGGGAACAGGGAGTGGATGGCATGGCCTCTTGAGATCTCTCCCAGACTTGTTTTTCTACAACTTTATGGAAGAAGCAGCAGGAGATGGGTTCATTCAGTTTGACCACATGGGATCTTCCCTCACCAGGTTTCCGTGGAGCCAAGGTGCAGCGTAAAGCTGTCATCCCTGTGGGTAATACTCAGGGGGCAGGGACAAGGCAAACACCATCTGCTCTTTCTCCTTGGCACTGCATCTTCACAGGCTCTGGGAGGTGCATTCATACCTCCAGGAGGAGTTAAATCAAGATCTCACTCATCAAAGATATTGTAATAGTCGGCCAGAAATCTAATATAAATGTCAAGCAGTTGTTCTCTGAAATATCATAGGCGTTGTTTGCCATATTGCTGCCTTTACCTTTCTCATGTGAATTTAGTTAGAACTGGTAATAAAGTGTTCCAAAAGAACATGGGAGAAAGCTGACTGGACAAAATGAAACTTTCTTCAAGAACACTACAATTTTATCAAAATTTTCTGGGTAAAATAATCAAATGTTTGAATTCATGGAAGAAAAAGTCTGGGTTTTTCAGTTCCAGTGTGTCATGTAATATAAACTATATAATGCAAACATTTATATGAAAAAATGCAGTATAAATGACAAAAAAAAATAGGATCAGCATGAAAAGCTCAGAAGTTCTCTGGCAATATTGTTTAAAATGTATTTTGTTTCATGTTCTCACACGATTAAAATAATAGCAAATTTTGTCCAGAAACTGATGAAACTCTCTATTCACTGAAAGTCTGAAGAGGTGAAGTGTGGCTGTGAAGGTGATCTCCATTTTTCTCAGTATTAAGCTACATAAATCCTCCTAAAAGTTTCTAAAAATTCACCTCCAGAGTGTGGATGCATAAAATAGGGCTTGAAACTCAAACCCTCTATTTGTCTTAGCTGCCAAGTTTTGGAAGAGATTAACGCTATTATGGTGTTTCTCAGCTCATTTAAACATTTCTGAAGCTCCTTGAATTCCACTTCTGTGCATGCTCAGAGATGTTCCTGTGTGATTGCTTTGATACCAGTGACATCCCCTGAGGCAGTTGAACTGGCAGATGTTTTCAGATTTCCAGTTTACCAGTTCAGACAGACACTTCATTAAGTAGAGATACAGACACGTTGTATTGAGAAGAGTGACAGTGTCTGTCTCTCACATTATAATCCAATGGTTAGAACACAGACACATGTGGGAAAGAAGGCCATGTTCCTTCTCAAGGATACAAGCTCATTTTCTCTCCACTCAGAAGAGAAGCCACAACATCTGCTGGGTTCAAGCTGCTGCTGCTTGAGCTCTTTTTTGTTTCTGATGGTCACTTTTCCAGTGAGGTTTGATGTGAAGACAAAAACATCGAGATCTCTTAGTATGCTCCTGTTGAAGAGCAGTAAACCTGTATGGCTGACCTCGAGCCATGAAGGGAAGAAACCCCAGATTCCTACTTGGAAAGCAGCACCACATCCAGCACTTTATGGTGTAAAGTTGAGTGAAAGCATCTCTATGCATTAAAAGAAGCAGCTGTCTTTCCAAACACTGAAAAAAGCAGAGAAAACTTTGGACTGTAAGGAACATCTCTGACTCCAGCTCTGACCAGTTGCCAAGCTCTGGAGACCAGCGGGTTCTCAGACATAGCCCTGCACAAGCAACCAGCTCCTCATCCAGGGATCATTGTCAAGTTTAGGTTTTCATGCCTGAGGTGCACAGCGCTCCTCAGACAATAAACAGGGAACCTCAGCATGCAGGACACAGCTCTGGAGGGTGTTTCACACTCAGAACCAGCAAGGCAGATGTTCATTCTCCAGGTGCCTTCAGCTGCTGACTCCTCTGCTCACACTACCTGTAGGGATACAGGGAATCCGTCAGATTGGTTGCCTGACTCATAGAAAATTCAACCTCTGTGCTATCTCAGAGTGCATCACTTTCCATGGTGGGTACATTTAGGGACACAGAGCTGTTTCTCCAGCCATGCTGCTTATATTCCGGGGTACTGGAAACTTCAGTAGAACTCTTCTCATTTACATTGCATTGTAAGAGTTTAAAGCCTCTTTGAAGAAGTGAGGCTAGAGAAAGGATTTGGAAGATGAGAGAATGGACAAGAGACTATATCAGCCCTTTCATTATTTAGATTTGAAGGGCATGTGAGATCAGCATTCAGTAGAGTCAAAATACAGCCACAGTTTTTGGATGAATCCACTTATGAATTGCGAATCACACAGAGAAATTTTCCCCTCCAGTGACTGAGGGGAAGACTTCAGGGGTCTGATATTAAACTGGGGTAAATTATCTTAGTTTCTCTGACACCAATGAAGCCTTGACAGTTTACACATGCTGCTCCCAGATGTCAGTCGCTTGCAAACACTGCTATTGTAAGCCAAATTTTAACGGGTGACCTATTGATTAAAGGCTTATGTGTTTCTACTGTCCTGTTCCTAATCCCTCTATGAAAACTGTTTTGAAGACAGTACTTTTTGAAGCATGCAATGTTAGCTTCCAATAAAAAGAAGGCCAATCTTTAAAAAGGAGCTCTTAGTGATGTGGTAAAGATTTCTACTTTCAGCAATTTTGCTTGATTAAACTTGTTTGGGTCTTACCGTAAGTTACAGTAGATCATGACAACAATGCTGGAGACTGGCTTAGAAATTGTGTCAGATCTTTGACCAGAAAGCTTCTGAATTGGTTTCACTCCTATTAAACTAACGGATTGGGCTTTGTGTCTGCAGGAGACGTTTTGTTGTTGCGTGGTGCGGGACCCCCGCTGGGCCATTCTGTGCCCTTTTATTGTTTACAGTTTACGTGTTGGTACTGGGCTGTCAGATGGAAGCACAGGGTGGGTTACGCTGCATTGTCATGCAAATGACACCCAGATTTACATATTACCCCAGACTAATATTCATTGTGATGTCTCAATAAGGTTGCCTTTGATGGATAATAATTTTTCCAAGACTACAGTCTTCTTTGAAAGTGCAAATTAAACAGAAGCCCCATTAATAGGATTTCAATAGTCTTTAAATGCTGTCAACTGTTCAACTGCATTGTGGTGTTTCAGGGTCAGGTTCTTCCATCCAAACTTATGGTGGTGATTAGTGACTGCTCTGCAAATAACCTATTTATAGATAAATAAACTATTACTCAGCCCAGGTGTTACAACCTGACATTACCCCAAACAAACACTGGAGAAGAATAAAATTTTGGTGGTTTTTTTTACAGTTAGGGAAAGCATGTAGTTCAAGAAACAGGAATCAAGACCTGCAGTATCTCAAAAAAAGTTCAATCAATATATAATTTTAAGAGCAATATACTGCCAAGAACAGGATACTGGAACTTTTTGAAGGAAGGTTGCTAAAGAAGTAATATTCAGTTGTCTTCTCACCAACGAAATTACAATATCTATCCTTTCAGTGAGCTTTGGAGATGTAGAAGCGCTCTGCCTCAACAGTCACTTCAAGACTGTAGGAGCAAGAGACACAAGGAAGGCTTCAGGAGAAACACAACCTCTCTTTAATGCCTCCTGCTTCACCAGAAACTCTGCCCTTCTTCCAGACCCCAGACCTAAGGGATATTGTCAGTTTGATGTCCTTTTTTATCTAGATTCTGCAGTCACCTGCAATTTCTCACATCTGGGCTTCCACTCCTACTTAAGATGATTAGCTTAGACTTCCAAGCAAGGAGTAAATTTAGGGTTTTTTTGGCTGCTGAGAAAGCACCGTCCTGGCCACTGTGTCTGAAGCAAGACTCATCTTTTTATCTGGCATCCAGAAAAATTATTGCTTTTACTGTACTATACAGTCAATCCAGTAACTCTAAAGGAAAGATAATGTCTTGAACATCCACTGGTTTCTGCAGAGTACATGGACAGGAAAGATATCATTAAAGTGAAAGATTCATTTCTGGGCTCAATACAAAATAATGGATGGAAACCTCTAACAAATGTCCTCAATTCTGAAATTCCATCTAAAGAAAATTATCATATGAAATGAGAGGATGTCTCTAGGGGCATTCTTCATACAGGGCAAATGGTAACACGTTTCTGACCCAATTAAACATCTACAAATTATACTCTTATATATTCTGATTATAAAATAAAAAAAAAAGAAAAGAGAAAAATAACTGAGAATAAACAATCCCTAAGAGATTTCTCTTACTTTGCCTGGATTGTTCGCTTCCTGTTTGATTAGATATCTGTCAAGGGGTCCTAAGTTACTGTGCTCAGCTCTTCACACAGTATATGGATCTAAGCGAGGTGGACCTGCCCTAGGATACCCTTAAAGTCCTTCATCCTGGCACAAGAACAATTGCCTATAACAGTGGATTTTATATTTCTTTTATAGAGCCAGAGCCTTTACAGAACTCTTCTGCAAATGTAGATCATCCCCAGATATCACATAAGAATTTGCAGCCTGTGTCCAGCACTTGTCCAGGATCTTCAGCTCTAGAAGTGAATTGGACTCACGAGGGAGTCCTGTGAAGAAAGAACTCTGTCCAGCTGAGTTATCTCCCATCAAGACCCAATGAGTTTTAACTTCCCAGTGCCGATGTTCCAATTTCCCTATGTGAATTCTTTCCCATTTAGAAGATAAACTTCTAACATTACACCTAAACCAAACATTTAATATCACTCCTAGGCCACTGAGAGTCAGGCAGTTCATTTTACCTACATCAATGTGAGACAAATTATTTTCTGATAATGTTAATCTCTCTTCTCTGGCAAGAAACTTAACTATCAGATGGCAAATGTCTGTGATTAACTAACATATATCAGTGTATGTTATAACATTTCTAGGTAGGGTTATTCTCCCACTTACATGCTTATCCTGGGCAAGAGGTAATCCCTGTTTCTTTGCCCTTTCCTCCTGAGAAACTCTAGAAATTAGCTGTTATCTGAGAGAATCATATGTTTCCTGAGAGCTAAGTGAGGTGGAGTGCACTGTCTCCAGTGCAGCAGACAGATTTCTCTGAGAATTAAGGATATGTTGATATGTGTTTTTTCTCTACATGCAGCAAAAGTGATTGTCTGCATCATGAAATCCTGCCTTTGTGGAAGAGAGGGCTGAAGTTATTCTGCATTTGTAGAGCATGAAGATTTTGGCTATTAATAGTTCAGTGGAGAAGCAGAGAATTCTGGGTACAAAAAACTGGTGAAAAACCCAAGCAAAGCACATAGCCTTTGATATAGCTTTATCAATTACAACGTTAAATTATTATTTTCCTTGGCTTCATTATTCCATAACTAATTTGAGTGGGTACCAAGCTTGCTCTCTCTCATTCCCAATTAACCCAGTGGCAATTATTACTGGCTTTAGTCTTTAATATCTAAGAACTCTCTTTACCTCTTGAAAGAAGCTTTTGAAATCTGAAAATGCCAAACCAGCTAATGTTTTATTTAAGCCTAGAAAATGAACTTTAGGTTATTCCCCTTTGCCATAGGTTAACTAATTATTTATGAAAAAGGGAATGAGAGAAAGGAGAGAAAAGAGAAGAAAGGAAGATTAATATCCCAAACCCTTTTGGTTGAGCACCTCTGACTTATATCTGGAAAAGTTTGTTTCCTGTGTCTGAGCATTCAATGCACTCTCAATAATTGTTGTAAATTTTTGGCCAATATACTATTATATTAATAAATTTAAACATATTCTAATGAAAGTAACAGTCTCTGGCCCAAGAAGTGTCCATTATGGTCCCTGCAATTGCAATAAAACAAAATTATTTGCTGTAAACTTCTTACTGGGAATGGTTCTTCATCCATTATAAATCCCAGGACTCTGCAGGACTTTCTAGGTCAGTGCCACTTGGTGGTCCAGGAGAAAACCAACAACCAGGTTTCAGTGCTTGTTCAGTGCTGGTGAAGTCATAGCCCACGTATCTGATACTGGTGAAACAGCAAATTAAGAATTTGGCCTGATTTTCCTTAGGACTCTGGTGAAATTCCCATTGACGTCATAAGCTCAGTTCAGCCCTTGAATTTCTTCCTGAGGTGCAATAATGTTTTGTAACACAAGCAATGTAATTGGAACAAACTGTTCATTTGTGATCTAAATCTGCATCCAAACAGGCCCCAGATGTCCAGGCAGGAGTGGGGAGGAGGAAGGTCAGTTTCTCACATGCAGTACAGAAAAAAACATCACTTACATGCTAAGGGAAAGAAAGGGAAGACATGTTTATTTGGGCTCAAATATATAGAAGGAAAAATTCAATTTCATATATGCCTGGATCTAACCTTTCTTAAACAGGTAACTTACCCCACTTCAGGATTTTTTGTTTGTTTGTTTGTTGCTTTTGTTTGTTTGTTTGTTTGGTTTTTTGGTTTTTTAATCTTCTCTCACACAGTGGCTTAAAGGCAATAAGATTGTTGATTCTTGTTTTGGGGACACCATGAGACAGTAAAAATGAAAACAGTTAAATCAAAGGGAAAAGTGTTACTGTTGCAAAGGAGAGAGAAAACATCACAAACATGAGCCAGAAACCATTTAATTTGTATTCTTCCACAGCACGGAAAATTAAAAGCAGTCAAGTTGGTGCAATCAGATTGCGATATAGAAGCAAAAATCACAGAAGAAGAAAAGATGAGCTCAGCTAAAAAAGTGGAAAAATGAAGACTGGGAAATCTTTGAGGAAGACAGAGGAATGCCCTTTATTTTCTTGCTCACACTCTAACAGCAAAAAAGTTGATAGTGAAAAGCTAATCACCTCATTTAAAGTGGGTATGTCTTTAATTCTATTTTGTTAAATAACACAAGAATACTGTGCAGTCTGGATGACTGGAATGATCTCTCACCACCTCTTGCTGTTACCTCCATGACTCGACTCGCTGCTGTTGCAATCCAAGCTCTACTTGTCCAAGACATTTGTGTCTTTGGTTGTTTCTTGCCATCAGCTGAAGATTAATGTCCCCCAGTCCTGCTGCCAGAAGGCAGTTTCTCACCGTATCCCAATCCGTGTCACAGCAAAGGAACCCAAATGAGCTAAAAAAGTGTTGTTGCCGTGATTTATACTGAGAACAACTTGCACTGGAAGCAGGTGAGGAGTATCCACACAGTGCTGTGAAGGAGAAGTAACCTCCAGCAAGGATCAATGACAGAGCAGCCTGTAAGTGACAGGGATTAAAATTGCATTTATTATACACAAAGTGTTCACAAGTGTAGTGTCTGAATGTGAGAGCCTCTGTGGTTTGCAAGGGTTTAGTTTTCCTCCTCTATGATCACAGCCATTTCCATGGATAAGTGCAAAGAGATATGAAAATATGAATAATGTGATGCAAGAAAAAAAATTCATTCAAAAGTACAGAAGTTTATCAATATTTAATAACCACTCTAAAGGAAAAAATAAGCCCAAATCTTTTTGATTTAACCTTTTAACAATTTCCATTGCATTCAGCAGTACATGTGCTATAGAAACCAACAGAAAAATATTTGAAGAAGCAGAAATGTCTCAAGCATGTGAGGTTTTGCAATAGAAAGGAGGATTCATGGAAACAACCATTTCATTAAGCTGAATTCTGTGGGCCATCAATAAATCCTTAAGTACTAAGAAGTAGTAAGTACATGAGTTAAAATGGATTTTCAGCTCCAAATAAGCATCATCTGTTTTCTCAGTTTCTTCATCTTCTTAAGGTGATGCTAGGTGGGGATATCTGCGGTATCGAGATAGAATCAAGATCAAGAATCACAGAATGGTTTGAGTTAAAAAAAGACTTTACAGATCACTTTGTTCAAACCTCCCTGTTGTGGGCAGGGACACCTTCCACTACCCCAGGTTGCTCACAGCTCCATCCAGCCTGGCCCTGAATATACCCAGGGATAGGACACCCAAAACTTCTCTGGCAACCTGTTCCTGGGCCTCACCACCCTCACAGTACAGAATTTTTTTCTGATATCTAGTCTAAACCTACTCTCTCACAGTTTGAAGTCATTCATTCTTATCCTCTCACTCCTGTAGAAAGTCTCACTCCTATTTTTTGTTGGCTCCCTTCAGGCACTGGAAGGCCACAATTAGAGCACCCCAAAGCCTTCTCTTCTCCAGGCTGAACATTGCCAATTCTCTCAGCCTTTCCTCAAANAATTTTTTTCTGATATCTAGTCTAAACCTACTCTCTCACAGTTTGAAGTCATTCATTCTTATCCTCTCACTCCTGTAGAAAGTCTCACTCCTATTTTTTGTTGGCTCCCTTCAGGCACTGGAAGGCCACAATTAGAGCACCCCAAAGCCTTCTCTTCTCCAGGCTGAACATTGCCAATTCTCTCAGCCTTTCCTCAAAGCAGATCAAATCCATCCCTCTCATCAACCTGGTGCCTCCTCTGGGCTCTGTCCTTCCTGTGGTGGGGACTCCAGATCTGGAGGCAGCTCTGCAGGTGGGGTCTCACTGGAGTGGAATGTGCTTATAAACAAACAAACAAACAAACAAATAAATAAATAAATAAATAAACAAATAAATAAAACCACATTCTAAATACATACTAGGTAGAGTCCATCCCCCCCTTGAAGTGCATTCCCTGAAAAGGAGCAGCAATCCACAGCATTGGGAAGAAATCAACGCCTTGTTTTCAGAATAAGCTTAGATGACAATTTCAAAACTTACATTGAATTTTTGCTCAGAAAACAAGCTTTATATGTCAGGATGTCGCTATAGGACATGAAAGAACACAGACACACATTGCAGCTCAGGTGATCAGAAGAGAGGAGAAGAGTGTTTATTTTTTTCTGACTCCAGTATTTATAGTTTTCCAAAAGTGACAGTGGATTGGACGGTGGCAGTGCCACCTCTCCAAACACACTGGACAGACAAACAGTCCATCAATTTTTCTCCTCCTCTATGAAGGAATGCAAAAACACTGAGGTGTTTACAGAAAGTGTGTGAGAAAGTTCTTCACAAATATGTAAATATCAGAAGTCTTAGAAAGTCTTACAAAAATCAGGGCGACATCAGGAGAACAGAATTATCAGGGAAAATTGTTCAAAACAAAAGAATTTTCTATTTTTAATTTTTTTTCCCTTTTGAAGTATGAAATATATCTTGGAAAACAGGTCTGTGAGCTATCAATGTCATGAGGACAGAGGGACAAGCAGGGAGCCAAGCAAAGCCTCTTCAGAGAGAGCTTCAAAGCGATGTGTTCCCTCCCTAACGTAGCTTTCTGAATCAGCCCTTTCGTGCGCTGCTCCCACTAACTAGGTGTAAACTGTATTTCAGGCTCAGAGAGCCAGCAGAACCATGTGGACACGCTACAGGCATCCTGGAGGCAGCAATCCACAACATTAGAGCTGGGTCAGGCAGCAGGCTCTGTCTGACGTGGCTTCCTGCCTTACACCCTCAGGCAAACCTCTGAAATTTCTTCTCTCCCAGGGCTTGAGGCACCTGAACCAGGTAAAGAGCAGGGAAAGGAAAGCAGGAGATCATCAGACTGGGGAGAAGCCACAGAGCTGGGTTGCAAACAGGGGTGTGAGCATTAAAGGAGATTCCTGGAGGACAAGGTCTCAGCAGGTTCCAGCTCCTGGCAGCTTGTGGCACATGGAGGTGGCCTCTGCTTCCCATTCCTGACCCTACAAATTCATCCTCAGATTACCAGTCAAGCTCTTTGGCACCTAAAACACCAGCCAGGGAGCAGAAGTGGTGCATGAGTGCCAAGATGCAAATAAGCAGGAAAGAGAACATTCACCAGGAAAATAATTGTGTAAAAGTGAGACATGGGAAGTTTGGGTAAAGCCAGAATAAATGAAAATATCAACAACATTACAACAATTTTAGCTGTATAACTTTTCTCTCTCTAAAATATCATCTTCATAAATGAGAACTTGGTATGAGACCATATCAAAATAATTTTTCAACATCTATCACTAGTACACAGTCTTTAAGAATAATTTTGAATTTTCATTATGATTACATAGAAATTATGCATTAAAATTAAACCTTCAGTTAAATTAATTCTGAACGTATCTATATAACTGTATATATATCCTTTCTAATGTTGTCTCCTTTTGCATCCTAGAAGATAAACAGATGCATTTTGATGGCTACATTTCAGCTTTGTGTATTCATACATGCATGAACACATTTTGCTCTAATATTGATATTAGAAAATAAAAAATTCCAATTACTAGTAAAATCTTCTCCATTATTCACATTTTATGCACCATTTTTGTGATATATCTTTCAGAATCTCTCAGTATCATAATCCTAGCTGCTGAGCACCATGAGCGAAGATGTAAACAATTCACACAGTTGTCATTTTTGAAACTTTTCTCCTTTCTTCTTTTCCCATTCATTTCTTTTTCAGATATCCTATTATGGAAGAAATGGTCACCCTTATCTATACCTCTCCACAGACTGAACTTCATGATGGAAAAACACTGCCAGCCATGAAACTATCATGTGTTCCCTTTTACCTCTCCCTGTGGCCATTGATTTCCACCTCTACCCTAGGGCCTGCCTTGTCCTCAGGTATTTGGCACTAATGTTCATGGTCCTGCACTTCAAAGATCAAGAGCTATCCGTCCTTCTTCCAGGATAATACTTTTTATTTCTGGAGTAACAAGCAAATCCTTCTGAAGAGGGCTGAGACGGGTGGAAGGTAGAGGACCTGCAAGAGCATCAAGCGAGAAGGGAAGAGAGTGTAAGGACTGGAATAATCTCTTTTAGAAAGGAACAATTTGTAATAAAATCATAGAATCACAGAATGGTTTGGTCTGAAAGGGACGTTAAAATCACCCAGTTCTATGCCCCTGCCCTGGGCAGGGACCCCTTCCACCATCCCAGATTGTTCCAAGCCCTGTGCAGCCTGGCCTTGGACACTTCCAGGGATCCAGGGGCAGCCACAGCTTCTCTGGGCACCCTGTGCCACAAACCCAACAGGAAAGATTTTTTTTTTCCTAACATCTAATCTAAATCTCTCCTCTTTTAACTTAAAAACATTCCTCCTTGTCCTATCTCTATTTGCTCTCCATTTTTTTTTGTGAGTCCCCTTTATGCGCTGTTCATCAACTTTGCCTTTTCACCGAAATGTCTCCATGACATTTAAAAGGAGCAGGTGGAGGGTGGCGGTGACTTCCTGTATCACCGGGTCTTTGTAAAGAAATTGCCTAAGATCCATAAAATCAGAGTCTTTTACTAAACTTTATTCTCAAAATGATCACATGGCTTTAATAGGGGGATGTTAGTCCCAAGAATGAAGCACCATCAGACCCCGTCCTCTGCCCCTGAAGCCAAATGTCCTAGTCTGAATACATTTCAGTAGCACAAATATTTTTTAAATGCTCACAGACTCACTCCATTTTCATTTGCTCTTTGTGAATAATATTTTTTCCAGCGTGATAATTAAGTGCTAGCAGAATTATTTTAATGAATAATTTTCAGACATTTGGTTGCTCATGAGCTGTTTGCTGCAACTATTTGATGTTTGTTACTCAAGTTGTATGATTAGCTGTGCAAGTCATGCATAATTCCTTCTGATTCTCCCTTCGAAGATTATTTTTTATAAATAGATGGTGAAGCATGATGTCTTTTATAAATGTTTGGAAGAACACTGTGTTGTACTAACATTTGTGAGAGCATTATAATTTATGGAAGACTACACAAATACCTACTCTTTGTCCACCTGAGTACAAACTGACTTTTTTTTTCAATGTTTCTGAGGTTTGTAGCAGACCCAGATTTTTTATTTACTTGATAGTTCATGATGGTTTATTCTACGCTCTGTCAGAACCAAGATGCTAAAAATGAATAAGGGAAAAAGTGCAATGAAAAATTTTGTAAATGAAAGATAAAAGTTTTATTTTCTCCTTATGAAAACATCCAAATATTGAAGTTTTTAATATTTACACCTTTCTATTTTTCTGTGGTGATTTTGCTCTCCTAGTTTTACGAACAGTTCCTTCTGTTGAAACAGCTGGATGCTGGGCTAGCCACAAAGCTTTCCTAATTAACTGCATTTTCTTGCAGTATTTATTATCCTTTGATTTTTCTCCCACTAAGATTTCTGTAAAGGGAAAAAAAGCAAATATTAGAAATAAATTTCAACCAAGTTTCTTTTTATTCTTTATGTTGTGAGTTCATTGTTTTGGGCTTTTTATTTTCATGTTTTCATAATTCTTAAAGGAAAATTCACTTTTTTATACTGGAATTAACCCCTGAAATAAAAATAGTATGTAAAGAAGATCATAGTTTTCTATTAAACTTCAGGGTTTTTGGATTATCCCATCAGATTTATCAACATTCCTTCAGTGAGATATTCAGTGGAGGGACACAAGGAGTTTGCCAAAGTTGAATGTGTAATCCCAAAGAAACAAGGATGTGCACTTTTATTATTATTTCACGAAAAGGGAAAAAGAAGGTAAAAGGAAATCTTGTCAGTCCATAGGTGAGTGATTCCTGAAGTACCCTACCTAAAATTTGCTCTTTCTGCAAACAATATAATCACCACACTGTGATGGTGCAGGAGGTACAAAGGCTCCAAGAGGATTTTAAAATGCTGAAGCAATAAGAATTGAGCATGCAAATTTAAGGTTCAATTTAACATTCCCTGTCAGATTAAGCAAAACCTAAACTGTAACAAAAGAACTTTAAATTAATATTCCAGGAGCATAAACCCATTCCGCTGCCTCTGGTAAAGGAACAGCAAGCTGCAGATCATGACTACGGCTTGACAGCTAAGCTGGCAAATTCCTCAGTCACAGCAACTAAATTTGACAGGGATCATCAGTCAGAGTCCTTAGCAGGTCCACTTGCTCCCTTCCTCAGAGAGGAGCTCATGCCATCCACCTGCTTGCTGCAGTTTGGAGCTCTATCACCTTCACTCACCTCAGCTGCTGGAGGCCTCTAGGAGATTTTCTTCCTTCCCTTGGTTCTCACTTCTGCAAACCATCACTGCTTCTATTTTACATTTGCAAGGACTTAAAAAAGTGTAACCCTAAAAGGGACCTAGGAAAGTTCTTATTTTTTTTTTCCCTTGATGGAAGTATTGTCACAAAGATGAGCAAAACCCAAGAGATTAAAATAAAAAATGACTTAAGCTTCCAACTGCTGGCTTAATTTTTAAGTGATAAACTCCCCTAACTCTTAGTGATTCAATCCTGTTGATTTACACAAAAACCTCATCATAGAATCAGAGAATGGTTTGAGGTGGAAGGAATCTTAAAGCTCATCTCATTCCAGCCCCCTGTCATGGGCAGGGACACCTTCCACTACACCAGGTTGCACAGAGCCCCATCCAACCCAGCCTTGAAATAAAACTTGAAATGAAATTCGAGTAAAACTCATCTAAAGTTGTATTCCAACCTTTGATTTGTGATAGAAAAAAACTGTGGCTCTCCTATGAATATACATATTTTGTGCAAGCAGCTCCAAAAGTACAGAATTTATAAGTCCAATTCATTATTGTTTAGTTTTACATTTTTAGGGTTCCTCCCAACATTTTCCAGTTATGCAGAGATGAGGCAACGTTTGCTCCTCCATGATGCATTGTTCCACTTCAAGCTTTGAGAATACCTTTGCTTTTCCTTTTCCAAATTCATTGAAATCCTATGAAACCTCCCCCCAAATGGAAATTATTCAAAATCATGGCCTGCAGTTTCTTGGGTTGTTTGTTTGTTTGTTTGTTTGTTTGTTTGTTTGTGTTGGGCTGCACGGACATCACACTTAACTTCAGTTACCTTCCAAGCCCAGACCAGCTTGTGTTCTGAGTTTACAACAGGATTGCAAATAAAAAGAAAACTTTACCTACTGGCTCCTTTTTCCTTACTAGGTTTTTATTTCACCATTTCTGTTACACATTCTAACAGTTTTTACAGACTGGCTTTGCTGATAGCACTTGCAAATGCCAAAACTATGAACCACCAAATTACTAGAAGCACCAAAAAGCCTTGTCCAAAGAATAATGCAATGAGGAGCAGCTGAGGGAGCTGGGGGATCTCATCTTGGAGGAAAGGAGACTCGGGGGGACCTTACAGTTCTCTACAAGTGCCTGAAAGGAGGNCTACTGGCTCCTTTTTCCTTACTAGGTTTTTATTTCACCATTTCTGTTACACATTCTAACAGTTTTTACAGACTGGCTTTGCTGATAGCACTTGCAAATGCCAAAACTATGAACCACCAAATTACTAGAAGCACCAAAAAGCCTTGTCCAAAGAATAATGCAATGAGGAGCAGCTGAGGGAGCTGGGGGATCTCATCTTGGAGGAAAGGAGACTCGGGGGGACCTTACAGTTCTCTACAAGTGCCTGAAAGGAGGTTGTGGCCAGGTGTTATGCAAAGCACTAATAAAATGCATTTTCAGGGATCTTTGCAGCTGATAGGAGATTCTTTGAGCTCTGCAATGCTTATCCCAGGCAGCCAGCACAGATTTATGCTGGACTTACAGAACCACAGAATCATAGGAATGGTTTGGGTTTAAAGAGACATTAAGAATAATCCTGTTCCACCCCCTGGCATGGACAGGGGCAACTTCCTCCATCCCAGGCTGTTCCTAGCCCTGTCCAATCCAGCCTTGAACACTTCCAGGATGGGGCAACCACAATTCTTCTGGGCAACAGAAGTATAACATCTCTTATTCTCAATGTACAAAGAAAAATGTACATTTTTTCTACGTGTACTGCAGAAAAATCACCTACTGAGTGGAACACAGACTGGAAGCATCACATTCCCTGTTTCAGTTAGAGTCAGGATAATCTGCTAAACAGTGACAAGGTGCACATCCCGTGCATCTCAGTGCAGCTTTTGCAGCACACAGAGGCTGAGGAGAGCACGCTGACACATAACACATACACAGTCGAACAGCCTTAAAAGTCTGCAGCGAAGGCAGTGGAAAGAAGGAAAAGAAAAGTCTCTGAAAGCCAAGATCTGACTGGGAGTGAAACTTGAAACAGCTGAAGAACACTCCAGTGTGAAGTGCAGCTTTGACAGCAACTCTGCCATGCAGGGAGGAAAACCTGAAAAGTGTTTCTCTGTGTTAAGCAGAGCAGGAGTTAAAATGATGAATAAACCTAATGAATAAGCCCTGGAAGGGGGGCTCTACGGTACTAAACCAGATTTGTGTAATCGTTTCTCATTTCAATTCTGCTGCTAGTTTAAAGGAATTGAATGAATTACTGAGATTCTTAATGAGACAAGCCGGGTTTTCTGGAGATAATTGATATAGTAGCTCACAGTAAATAATAGTGACTTTAAATATTGCCAGTGCTAAATGCTATAAAGTTTAAAGTGTTTTCATCAGTCAGGAAAAAAGGGAGCTGGGGAGGGCAGATCTCTTCTTCTGTGCATAAACAAACATAAGAATTTGTTGAATTCAGGACATTTGTTTTTTACGAAGGAAAAAAAATAAAAGTACTAACTAAAAATATTCTCCCCTGAAAGTTCTGTAGATCCTACAGAATCAATGTTGTAAACAAACTTTGTTCCATGACTTTGAAGTCTTCCTTACCCGTTTCCCCCAACTTACAAAAATTAGACTATTTATAAAAGTGCATAAATTGTAATTTAAGTAAAAAGCCTTGAAATTTTTATCAAAAGCATTCAAATTAGTCTCTCCCCAGGTCAGCTAATGAGTTGTCATGAGCTGGCCTCTTACTGTAGTGCACCTCCTGCAGACTAAGACAGTGAACCATGTTTTCATCAAAGGAAATGCTCATTAGTAGAGCTTTCAGAAACTGATTTGATTATAGTTTCACTTGTTAAAGTGAAATATTTTCAGCTCATTAGGATGATTATGATTCAAGGTCATCTTTTGAAGCTAGTCCTGTCAATATGAGATAAATGGGCCCTCATCTTTTTCCCTTCTTTACGTCTGTGCTTTTTAAACTCTTCTGTGCAAAAGTTCCATAGCCATAATTAATTTTTAGTTCTTCTTTTACAAAGCTGCTTAAAAAAAAAAAAAAAAAAAAAAGAACAAAGATTTTGGCTACCAAAAAGGCATTGAAGAACTATGAAGAGGAGGAGGAGGCTATCTTGTTTTAGAGAAATCAGAGAAAATCCTTGAAAAGTTCAGCTTTTGAAATCCAGCTATTTTCTCCTTGACCTCTTCCAAAGTTTCTAAAAGGTACTTTGTACATATTTTTGCATGTATCTTTTAATCTCAAAAGTGTAAAACGAAACTGAAAAACCACCCAAGAAGTACTGGTGGCTTATTAGATATCTTTGCTTTTATGGCACATGATAAATTTAACACCTTTTAAAGTCCTTTTTTGGTCTCTCCCTTTGTATTCACCACTTAATCTCTAAGTGGCTAAAAAAGCCATTTAAACATAAAGGGAAATACTACTGACTTCTATCCACATCCTAAGAAATATTCCATCTACATAGGGCTTGCAACTGAAACATAATTGGTCAGATATTGCCTCATTCTTCAGCTTGAAAGATGAGGTCGGGAGGTCAGTTTTGTGCCCAATATACCAGACTTGAAAGCTGTGTATTAAAACAGGAAATCAGACAAAAAAAAATTAAAAAAAAAAGAAAAAAAGAGACAGATTTGGTCTCTCCAGAACCAGTAAAATGAGTTTAAAAGCAACATTGATTTCAATTCCCCACAGTGAGCCTGCAAGGGGCCCACCAGTCTGGATTATTGGTCCAGACTGGGATATGCAATGTGAGCGCTGGGGAGAGAGGCTGGGGAGGAGTAAGAAGGGAATTAATAGACTTTCAGATTAACTGTCAAATGATAAATGATTAATCATTTTGTCAACAAATTATCCACAATGAAGCCTTGCCTCCACACCAAAGCACTACCAATTATACCAGTGTAATTGCATCTGGGCAACCTCCCTAGCCAGAGCCCAGTAATAGAACTATTTATCCAATATGGTTTGCTCCCAAAAGGGGAATACTCTTAGAGCAGCATCCTTGTACTTGTATAGCTCGTGCTTAGGCTTAACCACCAGCCTTCTGATTAAAAGAAATAAATAAACTCCCCTGTAAATGAAATATATGTATGCACACAGGTTACTCTTTCTGCTCACTCCATTAAAACACATTTTAATAAGGATAGTTATAAAATATGGTTGCAGAACTCAAAAATTCCTTTCCCTTCCTGCTGGATACACACCTTTCTTACTGTGGGTCCAGCTCTGAGGAGCTTCTTCTATGTTGGGGGGCAGTAAAAAATAATTCTAGAGTTACTGAACTAATTAAACTTAACATTCTAAAGGTTTATACCTTCAGCTTGAGATTTCAAATTGACTCTTGATATCACTGGCCTACTTAATCTAAGATCAATAGAGTTTATTTGTTTTTTTGTTTGTTTGGGATAGTTTTTTT
>VXBU01004753.1:1259183-1289740 GCA_013400315.1 Bombycilla garrulus | reverse complement strand
ACCATGTCTGATAAACTCTGATCATAAAAACGCCTTTTTTTAGGACATTAATTAGGATTTGCCGACAAAACATCACAAAAGTTTTTGTTATCAGTGTTATTTCTTGTAATGGAAGAACTATGCATAGTTGCTACTGAAAAAATTACAGCTGAGGTTTTAAAATTGTTTTTGCTGCCAGCAGCTAGGACTTAAGAGCAAAAGTCTTACTGGTGTGGGAGTTGGCTTCTTCAAAAAGTTAAGGTTTTCCTCAAATAACTATTAAAAGTCAAGATATGAATTAAAAGATGCCCAGAGTGGAAGCAAACTATATTTAACTAATATTTTATAAATATTGTGTAACCAGCTCTATAACATTTTTTTTTCCTGGTTTCAGCAATCTGTCTGCAAACTCTTCACCTTAATTTCACACAGTTAGTCTGAATTAATTTAAAATAATGCTTTGGGGTGGGAGGGGCAGAAGGGTCAGCAGGAGTTCTTGGGGCAAGAAATTCATAAATAGCATAAACTAGGGTAGGTATATTGTAATTATAGTGTGTCTGATTAAATTTATGACACACTTTTTCTCTTGCTAGAATATCAATTATCATAATGCTTACTTTCCCTAATTTTTACATATTTTTCATTATCTTCTCCTTGAGTTCCAGCTAACAAAAAAATGCAAGAGTAGAAAATAGAGAAGCAAAGCAAATTTGGAAATATTTCTTTCAAATCTAACATATTTTCAAGGAAAAAAGGTGAAAAAACGCCCCATTTCTTACTTTGTCATCATTCTTCTTTCTTTTTTTTGAATCTAGAAATGCTTAGACACTTTTATCACAACAGAATATTTTTGTTGATTTTCTTTTTTTTTTTTTTTTCATTTTGTGCTGCTTTCCCATTTCACCCCACATAAAGAATTTGCTGCTGCTGTCTTTCTGAGAGAAGAAGCCATGAACAGGAAGACAGTGTGGGAACAAGAATGTCAGACTATTATATAGACAAGGTTCTTTGCCTGGGGGCAAGAAAAAAAAAAGGGGGAAGGAAAAGAAAAAGCACAAAACACTTGAAGAAAAATATGACATTTCTAAAAATCTTGAGTGGCAAGGAGAAGATGAAGAAATTATTGTTTCTTGGCTCTCCCAACACAAGGTGGCATCAAATGGAATTCTCAGGTAACATGCACAAAACAAATAAAAATGGTGTTTATTTACTCAATGCAGAGTTAGGCTGGGCAGCTCTTTGTGACAAGAAAGAAAACGCTAAAATTGCAGTGGGTTCAGGTGAATGTGGATTCCAAACCAACAACACGGGCTGAATTTAGAAAAAAATCAGGGAAAAAACCTTAAGGAAAAGAATACCAAGACCCCACCAGTTTGCTGTTCAGAGCAGGGATTTGAACCTTGGTTTGTAGATGGTTATTGGCTCTCCCCAAAATAAAAGAGAAAAAAGGGGATGATCCTTTTCCACCCAAGATTTTAGAAAACTGACTGTGCCTCTTGAATTTCTTTTTGCTTTTATCTTTGATCTTCAGCAGGAGCTTTGATCTACAGTTTTTGCCTTTTGATGTCACTGGTGTAAGGAGAGTGAAGAAAAAAAAGAAAAAGGCAAGATATTCAATATGTACAAATGGGTGTAGCTCCTAAAAGGAGTTACCGAGTGGTTTGTACAATTAAGAATCTGGGTCAACACTCTGAAATTTAGTTGAAAAGGGTGGAATTCAACTCCCTTAATTTTGTCTTTTTATGAGAAATTAGGTGTCTGCAACAAACGCCTTTAGTTGAACTCGTTACTGATTTATATTAGATGTCTGCTTCAGAAGAAGATGAATCACAGCCTGATTCTAAAGAGAAGTTCTGGATGTGTATTTGGCAGAATTAATTCCTTTTAAGAGGACACAAAGTAGGATCTGTAACCTTGAACTTTCATCAAATATGTACCTAACAGTTGTTCAGCCTTTCTGTTTCCATTTTAAGTGTTAATTGTTCCTCAACAAAGATTGCAAAGAATACTCTTTGTTTATGAAAATGAGCAGAGGTAATTGGTTACCTCAGTGCTACAGTATTCAGCACTCAAAGAAAAGTTCTGCTAGCTATGAAAAAATGGAAAATAGTTGTTCTATAGAACAATGTAAAATTCCAAATCCCAGACAAAAAAGAAAAAAAACCTGATTATAAATTTTCTTACAGGCTTTTATTCAGTTTGGTTGAGTCAACAGATTGAATCTGTTTATTGTCTTTTGCAGTAAGATGGAGCTGTAAAGGAGTCTTTCATAATGATTTTATGTGAAGTATATTTTTTTCACTGAAAGGTGTCAACTTTGGATTAAGTGAGAGTTAAAAAAACAAATTTTTTTCCTCCCCCAAGTTTATCTTAGACATGTAACCTCTGTCCAGGATAGGCCCCCAGCACAAGCTTAGAAAGGAAAAGGCCTAATAATTATGAAGTATAACAAGAATTGATTAGAGAGTATTTTTTTTCTAGTTGAAGGTGTTCCCATCCCTTGGCAGGGGGATGATCTTTATAGCTCCTTCCAATCCAAATCATTCTCTGATTCTGTGATTAGGTACAGCCTGGAGCTCAAAGAATCCTCCTATCAATTGTGAAAATCTACTAAAACCAACTTTTGTCAACAGGTTGAACCTCACTATCCAAAAGCTCATCCACCAACCTAAAAAATGTAGATTTCTGCAAATAGGAAGGTCATCACAACTGCAAGATCACTGCACTGGAGGTCCAGCCTGTTTTGTCTCAGTTCTCTGCCAGGTTTAGAAGGAAGTCAAATGCCACTCTTGGATGACATGCCTTGGTTTTAGTTTCTATTACCTTGTTAAAAATAAATCTGTTTGACTCCAGGCAGCCCCACTACTGTAAAAATCACAGTTATTCAGAACTGCAGTGGCTGGTGCCCAGAACAATTCCGGCACTCTGTGGCCTTGTGGCTCCTCCTCTGAGGTCAGCTGTAAGATTATGGCTACATCCACACTTTTGAACGCTCTTGCTTTCCAAAACAGGTGGGTACATCCTAAATGCTTATTGGGAATGGTCAGTGCCCAAGCTAATTCCTGAACAGTGCCTGCAAATTGGCTGGAAGTTGTAGTTAAACTGAGCCAAAAACTCACCAGGTATTTTCTAATAATATAAAGGGGCAATCAAATTTTGGTGCCGACGCTGTCTGACACAAAATATTTTACAGATCAAGAAAGATATTTGAATGCTGAAGTTGGTCACTGATCGGATTTTGCTCTATATTTGACTATGTTGAGCCTTCAAGAGGACACAGGACATATGGGAGTGCATGGTGACATAAGATATCATTATATTATATACACTAGACATAAAAATTACTGTATTGAGGCATAAGGGTTCTTTCTGCCTCATTTATCTGCTGCTGATACAAACAGCCATATAAAATCTCGTACCAAATTCAGCAAGATGAAAAATAAGGGAAGAAAGGAACCATCACCACCAGAAGCTTAACACCACTATGATTTTTGGTAAAATACTCCTGAGTAAGAAAAGATTCTTTGCTTTATGGGACAACTGTTAATAATGCCAACTTGGAGACCTATTACAAATTCAGACATTCAGGGGGCTTTTCTAATCCTCAATTGCAGTTTGTCAGTGCTTCAGGAATATTCCCTTGCTCCAATTGTTCATCCTCAGCAGGAGCTGGATTAGCAACATCAGAGTCTGCAGATGCGTATTGTTTCCCATTAGTCTCAGCTTGAGCCTGGTGTTATGTCCTTTTCATCAGGAACCTCCAACTCTAAGTCAGTGAACCAGGACTAATGATCCCAGCTTTCCTGGGAGACATCAGAGTCTGTGTACGTAATGTCCAGAGCTTTGGCTTCTGCTGCTGTTGGCCATTTAATGTGCTGCTTAAGCCTCAGACCACTCACTCCCCTCTGCAGCATAAGCTGCAGCCTCCTCACAATGTTTCCAAGAAAATACACACTTGAATATCATTTTCGCTTCATCTCTTTGAATTTCTTTTATAGTTGCATCTGGCAGGAGAGAGGGAGTGGGGGGGTGGGGTGGGGGGGAAAGAAGGAGGAAAAAGAATCAATTTGCAAACACTTAAATGTTGATGGCCAACGTTTGCACTTTTACTAGCAGACTACACGCAAATAAGAATTATTTACAAATCATTATTTGGCAGGAATGGGGGAGAAAAATGCCAGCATTCACATTGATGAATAATATCTGAGGTAGATTATTCAGCCAAGTCTACTCAACAGTATCAGATGGAGAAGAGCTTTGTAAAGGTTACTTCTGTCCTCTTTTTCTCTCTGTTTTCTTGCTAACCCTGTTGGCCTCTCATAGATATCAAATTCGTGTTTCCATCTCAACACAGTGAATAAAGAGCTCCCTTTAGAAACAGACTTTTTTGATAAAGACGGGGATATTTCTGTAATGGAACCAGCAACTTGAACCTTCTGCTCTGGACTTTAATATGAACACGTAAGACTTCCCCTGGCTGCCCTTCCTTTATAAGCAGCTGCCTAAAAAAAATATTTCTCATGTTTTGTGATCTAGGTGTATTTTTTAATGAAGGTTTAAAGAATTTTTTCCAAAGTTCCTCTGAAACCTGCACACCACAATATTCCAGTGAAGTCTGTTTCTTGATTCACCAGTCTGTTTAAAAGGCTTGTAAGGCAGTGTTAGAGCAGAATTTCACTTTAATTGGCATTGCTCCTAGCTATTTAAGCAATGTGCTGAACCGTCTATCATCAAACCTGGGCAGCCAGAACAGTTTCTTATCACCAACTTGATATTATCTAGAGTCAAATACTTACAGCCTAGATAGTGATGTCTGGGCTTTATCGAAAACTTTTGAAATTATTGTCTGTAATTGCCCCAGGTATGTTTCTTATTCTAAACATTTTAGCTCAAAACAGACCAACAATTTACAAAAAAAAAAAAGAAAATATAGCTGAGATTTTATCTCGTGGCTTTTATTGCTATTGTCACAAGACGCAGGATTCTAATTAGGGATTAAGATTTTCTTTTTAATTGAGTGCTATCAAATTTCTCAAAAGGAGACTGACTTCCTGCTCTGGAAAGATCGAGATGAGAGAAGATTTGGATATGGACAATGGGATGGGCCCAAAAATGTGCTTGTGTGGTTGGACTCCGAGAGTGGTGGTTAATGGATCACACTCAATCTGGAGGCCAGTGAGTAACTCTTGATCCCTTCTGGGACTTGTCCTGATTAATTTCTGTGCTGATGTCCCAAAGGAGGAGCTGGAGTCTGCTCTCAGGGAGTCGTCAGGTGATGCCAAACTGGTGAGACCAGCTGGTACAGTCCAAGGCTGGGTTATGAGCAGAGGGTTTCAGAGACTGATGAGCTGACAGGAGCCCGATGGAGCTCAACAAGGACAAATGCCCTGCCACAGGAAGGAGGAGCCTCTACACTGATACAGGCTGGGCACTGAGAGATTCAGGGCAGCTCTGTGGCCAATGTCCTCAGGGAGCTCTGGCAGCAACCAGGCCCAACAGCACCCTGGGCTCTACGAGCAGGAGCAGAGCCAGCAGCCCAAGGAAAAGATCATTTATTCAGCACTCAGATCGCAAATACTGTGCCGCAGTTTTGGGTCCCTAATCCACAGGACTGACCAACCAGGTTCAAGGAGGGTCACCAGGGTGCTCAGGCTGGAGCAGCTGGGTGGTGCAGGAACACGGTGGGATTGTTCAGCACAGAGAAGTGGCTGTTTGGAGAGGCCTGAGATCAAGCTCTCATACCTATGATAAGGTTATCAAGAAGATCTTGCCAGGCTGTTCACATGGTGAGAAGATGAGAGGCAGTAGGAGTAACAGAAAACAAAATGAAGGACAATTTTCCCATGACAGCTGGGTATTGGGAATACTTTTCCTGAGAGATTGTGCATCCTGCACTCAGTAATTTGTGCTGACCCCCAGACTGACCCTGTTTTGTGCAGCTGGTTGGACTGAATACTAATACACCTCCTGATGTCCCTTCCAAGTTGAATTATCCTATGATCTTGAGATCTTGTGATTCCAGCCTAGGAGGAGGAAGAAAGCTCGACTTGGGATTTAGAGGCCATTTGTCTGATCTAAAAATCAAGGAATTCACTAGAAAAGAAATTCCTCTTAAATTTTTCTTTGTTTTGGATTACACTCTGGGTAAGAATGTCTGGATTCTGTTTTGATCTGGTGTTTCAACATGGTAGCTCTTCAGATGAAAGGACTCTGCTTTTTCTGTAAGAGTGTAAAATCACATAGCTGATACTATGAAAGGTGTTTCTTTTAAAAGGAAAATATTGCTCCATTGATTGTCATTCTAGGAAGGTACTTTAAAAATTGTCATTCCCTTCTTCTCAGAATGATGACAATTTCTACACACACACCTCCCCCCTCAAAAAAAATCCAATTTCAATAATCTGTAATTTTCTCTTTATTCTATAGACAGGAATATATTTTCTACACAGGCTTCTAAGCTTTCATTCTGAGACTTTAATCCAGTATTTTCAAATATTCTATATTAGCCAGGTTGTCAGGCAGCTGAGGGTCAGTGCTTTTCTTTGTTTGGGTCTCAGTGTCAAGCTGTACATCTTAAGGAGGGAATTGAAAGAAAGTGTACTTTTGTCTGAACATTTTTGTGACCTTACCTGAAAAATTTGTCATCACCAAATGCCTTCATTAAATTAGCCTTCAATCCCAAAAGGTTTTGCATCAAAAAACAGCTGCTTGTGATAGAGAAATTATTTGCTGGAAAAAAATTAAAACAACAAAAAAAATCATTTCCCATTAATGTAGGTACCAGTTTAACCCACTATTAATAGATATTTTTTCCAGGGTTATCTCACATTCAGCCAGAGGAAGCTGCACATAGTATAAAAATGTATCAGTTTTGGGTCTGGATATCATTCTCATCAATGATTTATCATTATCTTTCCCCCTCCCCCCCAATTAATTAGTCATGCAATTTCTTTCAATAGCAATGCTGATTACATTGGTCAACCTCTTCTTATTCCTTCATCCCAGAGACCTTCCCAAAACCTAAACACAAGAGCATCATCATCTTCCTGAATCTGTCCTTCATGGAAAGTTTATTGGGTAACTCTGCCTTGTAAGGATCTCTACAAGTCTGAGAAAGCTTTACCTCAAGGACATATTTCTATTAGCAAGCAAATAAATGCCAGGCACCATTCCTACCAAGAAGCCAACCTTGTGGCTGTTGTCTTCCTATCAAACCCTCTTCAAAACCCTTCCCTGCTATTTCAATGCTGGTATTTATCTCTAAACTACTTTTTGGGAATGCTCTTTGACACATCCCAAGTCTTACACAGGACCTAGGAATAGTTTCAGGATATTGTAGATATTCTGGATAAAAGTTGTGCCAGCAATCACACTGGCAGTGCAACAGGATGGATGGTCAAGCTTCAGTTTGTGTCTACTGACAAAGATTTTGTCCTCAGTGTTTAGTTTTTCACTGAAACTTTATTTGCTGGCATAGGACTTAATTTCTGCCAAGGTTTAAGGAATTGTTCTTTTAATGCTGAATGGCTGAGTCTACTGTTGATCTTTCAGCATAGCAAAATCAAGTATGTATTTAATCTGTGTATGATTTTGCATCAGGGCTTTTTAGGCTAAAACACTGGTGATTTTCTGGTACTTCCTGTTTAATTTAATTTTATGTATTTTTGTCTCCCAAAAAATCAATTCTAAATGCTGATTATTAAATTCAGTGTTGCTAGAATCCACTTATCAAGCCTTAAAGACATTTCTGTCAAGTGGGCCATGTTTTCTGCTGAATTTTCTCTAGAGTTCAAAGTGCACTTCATGCAGTCTCTGTGAGTTCCTCCCCAACATCTACTTTCACCTCATCTGTTTGTATTCCCTTTCCTCTTTAGGAAGCGTTTTCCATGCAAATGCTACAGGCTTTTCTGGGCTGTTTGGTATTATGTGAGAAATCACCACTCCTGACCTCACAGAGTGAAGCATCAGTAGTTTAACAGCTTGGCAGGGACGGGACAAAGTGCACTAAGCCCCCGGAGGATAGAAGTGTCTGTTTAGCCAACTTGAAAGCATCTTGACATTCTTTTGACCATTGCCACTATTTATTTTTCTGTAATAGCTCTGTCGCAGCACTAACCGTAGTAGACAGATTTGCTATGAATTTCCCTTGGTGGTTTATCATAGCCAGAGAGAAAGTTAATTTCCATACCTTTCCCTTTGTACAAGAGCCTGTGTAATGTACAGTATCCATCTGCTTTTCTGAAAGAGTGAAATACCTCTGCACTCTCAAACCTGGGTGCACCCACAGAGTTTCCTAACCTTAGCCCTCATTTTCCTGCAGCCTCAATGACACCCCCAGCATCTTAAAACATTTCTGATCTCATCTCCCCCTTCAGGACATCAGTGGTTTGCAATCCACACCTTACAGAACTCAAGGATTGAAGAAAGGAGTGGGTAATGGGAACAGAGTGGGGAGCTATTTGTGACTGCAATTATCCCCAACAGTTAAAATGAACCTGGAGTTTTAATGAGTGAGCCCCTCTTTTTCTGCTTAGTTCATTGTGATGATATTCTTGTTTACTGCTGATCCTCAAGAGACTGCAAGGTTTTCTGCAAAGGAGATTGGAAGATTTCTCTATGTTTTACAGAGAATTTAATTTCCAGACATAATTTCATCCCTGTCAGCTAAGTTAGGAACAGAATACAGAAATCACACATCTTTATTAATTGTTTTTTTCTTCCCCTACAAAGTCACTTGGATGCTTATCCTAGCACTCACAGGTCCCAAATGAGACAGAAGTACAGTCTGCTTAATTATAACAGACTTAGTCCAAGCATAAATAAGTGTTTATGCTTAAAATCAAACATCCTATATAGGATTTAATCATAATTTTTCCACTGAGGATACAGAAATAATATTTTTGTCAAAGGACAATACTCACGTCAGATGAAACCCAGTAGTTATAGATGCAGCACATGAAAAAGTAATACTGGTGTCCACGGGTCTCAAACTTCTTTCCAGTGAACATGGTTTTTTGTTATAATAGGAAGAGATTTTTAAGGCAAAGATCACAACTAAGTTTCTAATTCCCATTAAAAGAGTGAGAAAATTAGCTCCCTCTTGGACTTTTCAAAACCCACACATTGCTTTCAGCATTTTAGTCAATCTCTTCTGATTTAACGTGGAATGACCCTGCCACAACATTTTGATGTCTTCCACACATTTTGGAAATCTAAACCATGACCCCCCACACTAGATACTATTGTTATTTGTTCATATATGAGGCTGGTAAAAAATCCAAAAAACTAGCAGTCAGCTATATTGTGTAAAGAAAAAGATTAAAAATATCCCTTTCTTTCCAAGAAGAGTTATTCCAGTTTAACTTTTAGCTAATTACTGACTAATAGGTAGCTCAAAATTGCCTTCTTTGAGGTCACTTCTGCTGTTTGCCTCTCCAAAGGACTGGAATAGTTCTGGTATTTCCTAGGTGCTCTCGATGCACATAGAAAAACATTAATGAACCTTGTTTTTCAAAGACAATAACAAAGGATATTAACCTAGAATGAGGCAGCATTGGGGAGTTTTTGCTGGGTTGGTTGGTTTTACTTTTATCAAAGGAGTTGTGTGGTCTCTGCAGGTTCTCCATGGGTTGCTTCTCATTTTATTCCTCAAAAATGGCTCTCTTCTTCCTCTGCAGCCTTTCTAAAATAACTCCATGCTTGTTGCACTGCTCACCACCTCCAAGCTGCTGCAGTCTTACCCCTGACTTTCTCCTCTAATTACCCTCTCCAACAAGTTACTATTTGGCACAGCTTGTGGAGGAATTCTCTGAAAATGGAATGTGGGTGCCTCAGAAACGCCCTCCATCTGTATTTCGCATAAAACAGCCTCAAGGAGAAAGGCTGTGGCACCACAGAGCGAGTATTTTATATAACCATGAGAGTATTAAGGTGGAAAGGCAAAAGATGGGATTTAAAACATGGATCAGTCTGTCAGCATGTGCTACTTAATAGCCCAGCCTGTGGCAATTTATTTCTCACCACACATGATGCAGAGAGTCACAGAAGGTGCACCTAGAGCTGCACATCTCTTACGTGGCTCAAAAGTGTGAACTTCTCCAAAACAGCAAAGTATTTTCCATTCTGGCCCCCAGTGACTCAACCCAGCATAACACCAAAGGACTTTTGGCACTTCCTTTACCTATGGTAGAATTTCAACATGCTGGATGAAGGGGATATTTTCCTAACAAAGAATAAGTGATGATATATAGACATTTCTGTGGAAATTCGAAGATTTATCTCAGTAAGGCTTTTCTGGACATCTTCAGTAGAGGACCTTTCCCAGCTGGCTTATAACCTAAAGGCCCTCCCAACAAGAGCCTTCTGCTCACATGACCCCCAATACTTGTGGGCTGGGTCTAGAGCTACTCTTGAAAGGCTTTTGTTACTGTTCCACCAGAATGAAGAGGACTGGGAGTTATCAGTTTGTAGTTATCAGTTTGTAGTTATCATTTGTAGGAATGGTTGTATTTTAGTGATAACTGTCAATGGCTGGATTTGTGTATCTGATCCGTAATGGGGGGCACCGAACAAGGAACCTCTTCAGCTCTTCAGTGGAAGGCAGAAAAATGAAAAAGAATCCTCTTCGAATGGTTTCATCAATGTTTATAATGTCACCCTGACACAGCATGGTTCAGAGATGTACCTGTACCTCTGACACCTCTCTCAGCCTTGCCGATACTGATTGCACCCAGGTCTGAACTTTTTTTTCCTAATGAGTCTCTACCTGCCAACTAAACTTTGCCTGCATGTCTCCATTCCCCTTCTCTCAAAACATGTAGTTGAGACATAACAAAACACAAGCCCACCTGGGTTTATCCCTTATTTTAGATTTTCCCAGAATTTTTTATTTGTCAGAAAGTTGCAGTGTGGCTTGACACTTTCCACAAAAGGAGTGATCTTTCATTTAGACAGGCTATGGTACAATCCCAGAGGAAACCTGAGAATAACAGACTTACTCACATACTGATTCATGGTCTTCTGTAAAGTTCAGCCATTCCCCAGGATTTGAAGTTCAAAACAGGAGAGATATTTGAAAAATGTTTAATCTTTTCAATCAAATAAGTAGGAGAAGTCTTTTAAGCTCTGATTATGTACCTGTTCTGTGTAGTTTGTACACAAATTTTGGAATAATAAAAGGTTTATGTTGGAACAGACCTGCAAGATCATCTAATTCCAGCTCCCCTGCCATGGGCAGAGACACCTTCCACTAGCCCAGGCTGCTCCATGACCCATCAAACCCGGCCTTGAGCACTGCCAGCGGTGGGGCAGCCACAGCTTTGGCTACCTGATTGCAAACTATTTGGGTTGCTATAGCCGACCTTTTGGAAGGTCAGACTTTTTGGACATGGTTCATTTCACCCAGTATTAGGCATCTAAAAAAGCAAAGCCTTGTAATTGAGAAAAGGGGATTCACTCACCTAGGGCTTTCTTGACAATTAATTTTAAAAAAAAGGTGCATTTCTAGAGAATAACTCATTTGACTCAGATATTTTCTGCAGGGTGTTAAAAACATCCTAGGAGTGCCAATTGTAGACAGCCTACATGCCACAGGGCGGATGTCACCTTATGAAATCCATTTCTGCCTGTGGCTGCAGAAGTCCTGGTTTGTGACTGCAGAGTCCAGAATTCTTAGCAATGACATTAAAACAGCTCTTTACAGGTTGGATCATCTGCCAAACTTCTCTTACTTGAAAACATAACATGTAGAATTTCCCTCTTAAATGGAAAGAAAGAGAAGCCTCCAGAAGGTGACATAGGCCATGTAGCCCAATCTTTGGTCTTAAGATTGATTCATTTAAACTTTCCCCCTTGATTTCCCCCCCTAATTGCAGCCAGGAAGCAGATGCCTATATTGGACACAGAGCCTAGCAATAAGCTGCTGACAGACAGGCATCAGGATATTTTGCCTCAGACAGTCCCATCCTAAATCACCGATCCAAAATCGGCAGGAATAAGCCCTGTGTAGGAGATGTCTGTTCTGCCCCTTCTCTGCAGGGACAATCTTAAGTAGACTCCTAGAAGTTTAAAGAAGCTCAGCTAGAACTTGAACAAGGAGGAGAGTTCTATTCAGTGTATAAATGTTATGATTTAAAAACATTTTCTGGCAAATATTCAGCTTTCATTTTCTCTCTTTTCTTCTCTGCCCTTTTTTCCTTTCCTGCCCTTTTTCCTTTTTTGCAAGTCAAAAACAAAGCCCGAGGAAGGGAAAATAAAAAGGCTTTGGATATCAAACCTAAAAGAGCAACTTAAAATAAAATAAAAAAACATGTTTGCTTTTCTGAGAAGAACAAGAGAAATGTTTCCTAGAAGCAGGGAATTGGCTTATGAACATGTCACATTACAAAAAAAGTGGTTTTACTTCTTTTTTTTTTGTTTTGTTTTCCCCAGCCTTATTATTCACTTGTTAAACCTAAGCAGCCTGACTGGTGAGATGTGAGGCAGAGATTAGAGATGGAGACAAAATTTGCACCCTAAGGTTTATAATCAGAGTAAAAATTGTTTTCAGCTTGTTCCATAAATGTTAACTGGTTATTATCAGCCAGGGAAAATTAAGAAGTGTAGATCAGAGACACATTTATTTTAAGGTTTTGGGGGAGCCAGGGTCAGACCCCCTTTCTGCAAAGAGCTCAGGCATCTGCTCAAAGTCCTGTGATCCACCAAGAGACAAATGTCTTTTTCATTATGCACACATGGATTTGCCCTTCCTATCTAAACCAGCTCTTGAACTAAAATAGAGCCCTTCTAGGTCCCAGGTTTACATTCTAAATGGACATTTCTATGCTTGCTTTCCTCCTGTTTTTCAGCCTTTTTATTGGGTTGGCAAAGGCATAAACAAAGTCTAAGCAAGGGGTAGATGGTGCTGTTTAGTGTAGGAATAGATCTTGATGCTCAGAGATCACATAAAGTTTGATTTGGTATTCCTTAGATCTGTGTCTGCCTGAAAATAATTTCCGAGCATAGTTTCTTAGCATTTGGACAGTGTGTGGAAGAGTCTATCCCAATCACCAATATCACAGCATGGGACCAAGTAATTTATTATAAAAGTACATTCCTTTCTAAATTAACTCAGAAAGAAAATGAAAGACAACCAGTGAAGAAGCAACTGGTATTTCCAAAAAAACCCAAAACCTCTAAACTTTGGTCCACATACAGCCATTGTATTATCATTTCTGATTGATTAAATGATGGAATGGTATGTAGATTTTAAAAATTAGTACCAGCTTCTTAGCTTCATACCTGACAATAATATGGAAATGAGCCATATAGTTGTAGAATGAAATAATTGTTTAAGCTGGGAAAATCCTTTAAGATCAAGTCCAACCATGAGCCCAGAAATGCCAAGTCCACCACTAAAGCATGTCCCTCAGTACCACATCTACACAACTTCTGAATATCTGCAGGGATGGTGACTCCACCACTTCCTTGAGCAGCCTGTTCCAATATCTGACCATGTTTTCAGTGAAAAAAAATTTTCCTAATATCCAATCTAAACCTTCCCTGACACAACCTGAGGACATTTCCTTTTGTCCTGCCTCTTGCTACCTGGGAGAAGAGACTGACCCCTACCTGGCTTTAAACCTCCTTTTCAGGGAGTTGTAGAGAGTGAGAAGGTTCACCCTTGCCTGTCTGTTAAGGTAGTAGCCAGATTAAGTTCTAGTTGGGCTTTGGTCCTTTTAAATTTTCTCCTGGAGTTCCAGCCAAAGCTCTCTGTTCATCCAGGTCAATCATCTTCCCCACCAGCTTGTGTTTTGGGGCATGGGAACGGCTGCCCCTTCTACTTTAGGGTGTCCTTCTTAATGAAAGTCCAGCCTTCCTGGACTCCTCTGCCCCTCAGGAACGCTTCCCAGGGGAATTGCTCAACCATCTCCTAAACTGGCCAATATCTGCCCTCTGGAAGTCCAAGGCAGTGTTTTTTCTGACTGCTCTCCTTGCTTCTCCAAGAATCAGAACCTCTCTCATTTCCTGATCACTGTGCCCCCAGCAGCCTCTGACCATCAGATCTGCTCACAAACAGCAGGCCCAGCGGGCACCTTCCCTAGCTGGGTCCCTCACCAGCTGTTAGGGAGCTCCCTTCCACAAACCCCCGGAATTTCCTAGGTCGTTTCCTCTCTTCTGTGCTGCATTTCCAGCAGAATCTGGTAAGTGGAAATCCTCCATGAGGACAAGGATTGTGAGACTTTTCCAAACTTGGTTTAAAATATTTGTATATTAGTAGACTCTTTCCTTTTGAATGCAACAAAAATTTATTTGAGCTGCTGTAATAAAAACCTCTACATTTTTAAGGTAGATGAAATACAGTCTCAGAATGAATCCCATCACATTGTTACAGCCACTTTTGATGCTTTTTTTTCAGCTAAAAGTGCATAGTGGAGACTTTTCTTTGTGATAACTCACCTCATTGCCATCACTCCTCTCTTTTTTTCCTGGCACTAAGTGTTCAGTTAACCTTTCCAGCATTTTACAACAATTAACTCTTCCTTAAACCTCCAAAGCAAGACCCACCCCTTGCAAAACGAGATAAAAAATATTCAAAGCTAAGAATAATTTAAAAAATCTAGTCCCAAGCTGACAAATAAGAGAAAAAACCTCTCCTCCTCCGGTTAGCCTGACCAACATATGCAACTAATTCTCAGAGAGGTTTTCTGGAAAACCAGTGACAAGATAGGTACTGTGGGCTAGCCCCGGGCAGTCAGCAGTGGCAGAACGCTTCACACAGCCTCATGTGTAAAGTTTCCGAGCTGACACAAAGCTTAATGGAAGTGAACCCTGACAACTGTGGCCAACCGACTGTAAGTGACATTCCGGGTGCCTTGCCGCTCCGCATCCGTCCTCCTTCCCCTGCCTCCCCTCTTCCCCTTCTGCCTCTCCCCCTTGAAGGTATAATGCCTCCTGTGGGAAGCCCTGATGCTGAAACTGCTGGCGCTCTTTTTCAGGTGATTTGCCGGCTCCGGGCTCATCAGCGCGGATTCCTCAGCACGGGAGAGCGCCCGGAATCACTTTTGGAGAGCAGCTAACAAGCAGAGGGATGGTGTGGCAAAGGGCAGCCTGAGATTGTGTCTGAAAGCGCTCTCTGCTAACGCTGACATTACTAAAGGCAGACAAAGCTGTTTGGGGGAGAAAATCCCCATCTCAAGTGCTGAAAGTCTCTATCAAGCCCCCCACAAAACAAGCGGTTTTTTTGTATTTAATGCTTAAATCTGGATTTTAAAATTTTGGCGCTGACTTGAGCTGTCTTACTGCATCAATAAACAGCTTGGTACAGAGTATTTTTGAGCAGGCTCCTGCCTCCCTTTGAAGGCAGGGAAATCAGCCTATTTGTATATAGCAAAATATGGATCTCTCTACAATGCTAATGCCTTGTAGCAAATTGATCCCTTCTCCTCAGAGGGTCTGAAAGCATTCTACAAACACTGGGAATTGCAGTAGGTGTGTAACAGAAGTCTCCTTTTGTTGGGTCTTGCACAAATACATGAAAGCAAAGCCCTGTCCTCAAAAATGCACACTCTACATGGATAAGACAGACAGAGTTGATAAGGAAAAGAAATATGGGAGGTTTAATGAAGGCTGCTATCATGTAGGTGGTAGAATTATAAACAAGCACAACTCAGCTCTCAGGAGTGAAACCTGAAATTCTTGCTGCTAAACCATAGTTTGCCCTGGCCCTGCAATTCCTACACAAAATAGTGATGTATCATTTCCACAGACAGGAAAAGTGAGCGAAAACAGGTATAACTGTTTTCTTTTGGTTTTTTTTCTGAAAGGAAAGAAAATCTCCTTCTCCTCTAATTATTATTATCTATCTACTCCGGTTGCAGAATCTCAGCATAGTTTTATGAATTATTCCAGCATTTCACAGTAATGTCATAATCTCACAGTATTTTGAAATGATCTTTTTAGGGCAACTGCTTTGAGATACACACTTTGTATAAAAAACCCAGAAGTTTTAGGTTGTTGTTTTTTTTTTTTTAATGATTGACATTCACTAGGCTAAGAAGAAGAAGCATAAAATCTGAATATAGAGGGCTCTGAAAATTTGAGGAAAATATGCTAAATGCTGTGAACTCTAAAGATTTTTGAATACTTAATTGTGACAATGTCAGCAACCAGGTCAGGTGGTTTGAAGATGAGTGCAGGCCACAGCTCTGTGAAACCTGCCATTGAGAATGTAAACTCTGAAGGATTCATGGCCTCAAGCTGCACCAGGTAGAACGTCAGGAAGAATTTCTTCACTGAAAGAGTGGTTAAACTTTAGAATAGGCTGCCCAAGGAAGTGGTGGAGTCACCATCTCATCCCTGGTAGTATTAAAAAAATATTGGATGTGTCACATGTGCTATGGTAGCTGCCACAGTGGTGCTGGGTCAAAGATTGGACTCAATGACCTTGGAAGTCTCTTCCATCTTTAATAATTTTATGAATTTCTTTCTCCAGGTGTGGGTTTGGGTGCAAATCTGAGTATTTTGCACTATATATATAAATATATAGGCTTCAAACTAAAACAGAGTAGGTCTAGATTGCATATTAGGAAAAAATTGAAAAAAAATGAAGCTGTGGCTGCTTCATCCCTGGAAGTGTCCAAGGCCAGGGTGGATGGGTCCCGGAGCAACCTGGGAAAAGTATTCCTGTCCACGGGAAGGGGTTGGAATGAGATGATTTTTAAGGTCTTTTCCAACACAAGCCATTCTGGAATTCTATGGCTCTAGATCCAGCAGAATGAAGAAGAAATGTAGAGGGGAAGGCTTACTAAAGGGCTTGAAATTGCAGCTCATGCAGTAAATCTTGCACCACAGCTTTGCCTTTTAAAAATGTGTTGTCCATGTAGGAATCCAGTAGTATCTCAAGTAGAAAGAACCATGTTCACTAAAAACTCATGATTTTAGACACCTCTGACACTGCTATGTGTAATTTTTCCCTATGTACTAGATTCATTCATTCACAGGTAGAACACTGCATGGCAAACAGAAAAACTTTGTGAGTGACTGTGTGAACAGAAATATTTGTACTCAAAAATCTTTGGAGATGCAATGTAGATGTTTTACCCAAGGTCACATAAAGAATCTGTAGCAGAGATTGAAATTCAGCTTGAGTCTGCTGAGTCCCATTCAAGTGCCCAAACAACGAGACCACCTTTTCCAACTGATGTTGAATCTGTCATCTGGGACTTAAAATGTTTTGAGGTGACAGCAACTGACCCCAAAAACTCCAGTTTTTATGTGAAAATATTTTCAAGTCTAAACAGTTATGTTAAATGAACCATTAAAAATTAAGCATTGAAATGAACTGACCTGAACAACGAACTAAAACACGCCTGAGGCATCAAACAGGTTTCTATTTTTTTTCCTTTTATTTATGATGGGTGATGTGACAAAAGAATTCACTAAATTCTGAATACTAAATAAATTAGTCATAGCTCAAATGCCACTTCAATAATTTTTCCAGAGAACAACCACCACAGGAGCTTTTCCTCACTTGTGCCCCTTTGGCTCACCTGGCCTTTAAGATGACTCGAAAATGAAGAAAATTGTAAGACAGTGAAATATAAAGAGTCCAAATGCCAAATCCACCAAAACACTTCATCATCTGAGATGCAGCTGGGTTAACAGCTGGACCCAAATGTCTGGAATTACACATACACCATTATACCTCCAGTCACAGGAGAATATTTTATGTAGCACAATTAATGCCATAAGTATGTTCCTTGAATTTTTGCCTCATTTTGTTTCTGCAATGAAAATATTATCAGCTATGAATACTTTCTTCTGTGACAAATTTCTCAATTCTTTCACTGTGAAGTAAATCAAACCTAAAAGAAAATTATATTTAGAAGTGTTCAAGTTTCTGCATATGCCTTAAATCTCTTCTGCGGCTGATCAGTCAAGAGAGCAGAGTAAGTCTGTGAGTTAGGAGCTGCTGCAGGGAGAGAAAGACAGGTGGAAGACTAGAGAAAACACAGACAGAATGGAGGAAAATTAGAGCAGAAAGAACAAGGAGAAAACAGGAAAAAATAAAGAATGAGATGGGAGCAGATTCCCCCTTCAGGGCACAAACTTTCTTACTGGTTATAGCTGAGGAATTGATTGAGTACAAATGCTGAAGAATTCCAATTCCTTTTAAAGGCCACACCCACCCCTTGAGGTCCTTCCAAAATACTCCAGACATTGATTTATTGTAAGGTGTGTGGTCCTTGTTGATTGAGAGGCAGCCACCGCTGAGTTCTCCAGCTTTAAACCTTCTCACAGATCCACAGGAAATAACTATGGACAGAACCACGGTGTCCAAAGTCTGTACCCGACCCACAAAACCAGGCTACAAAGAGCTGCTGACTTGTGGAGTTGAAGTTTTGACTAAAAGCCCCCTTCTGCTATTCCTCCTGCATATTTCAGAAATTTTTGCATATTTTCCTTGGCTATCATCTCTCTGCTCTAGGCCCTTCTTTCTCTGAATGGAAGAAAATGAGTATTCTCACACAGCTTTAAAAGTTCAAAGTGAGTTACAGAGGAAAGATAAATGGGTAGATGAATAATTTTTGAATTCTTTGGTAACTCATCTTTGTCAATCCTTCCCTTCATAAGGTTGTTAGAGTTGTTTTTGTCTTTGTCACCTCTTCGTTATTGTGCTGATCACCTGGAGTGGAAGCTGTGTCTCATTTCATGGAATCATGGAAACATTAAGTTTGGAAAGGAACTGTAAGAGAAGATGTGGCTTTTTTTTTTGACCAAAAAGTCCAGCCTTCCAGGGATTTGATTTACAGCTGATCATTGTGGAGCATTGACTTCAGCAGCTCTTCTGGAGCAATGCCCATGGAGGTTTCATCTCCAGCAGGCATCGATATGAAGGTGAAAATCTCCCATCATGGTTAGACAGGATACTTACACCTTGAGGCTTCAGAATTAGAGCTGATGTTGGTTTTATCTAAGTACTGCAGTGAAGGGAGCTGTAAAACGCTGTATCCTCACCTTTTATTAAATTACTTTTAAACTTCCATCAAAAGAAAATGACTCATCGCAAGGACTTCTCTGCTCCAGACAGATGAGTCACTCGCAGCCCTTGGGTGGATCCAAACTTCTTTGTGTTTTGTGCATCAGCTGGGAATTGTTTGAAGGGTATAAAAGGGCCGTGATCCCATTCGCTGTGCATGTGTGCAATGGAAGAGGATGAAAGAAGAGAGTTGTTCCACAAGGATCTCTTTGGTGGGGAGAAAAAAAAAGCTAAGTGGGGAGTTCTAGCTTTCAAAAGTTTTGTGACAATTTTCAGGTTTTGATAAAACATTGCAATTCAGCTTCTCATTTTATTTGGCCTCATTGCAGAAGATTACATCTGCTCTTCCTTTAGCCCTTTTCACACCTGCTCTTCCTTTAGCCCTTTTCTTCCACAGCCTAGGGAAAATGGATCTATTTACCAGTACTTTCATTACTTTCAATGTCCATTTTTACAAGGTGGTTTACACTGTAGCTTCTTTCCACTTGGGGATATAGCTGGGCATGATCCTGTGAAACTGGCTCTCGGGGTCCCTGCTTGAGCAGGAGGATTGGTCAAGTTGAACTCCAGAGGTTCCAACCTCAACCATTCCCCTCCTCTAGAACTCTGTGATTCCCAGGTTCAGATTTCAGTATTCAGATCAAATCTTCCTTTTCCCGTTTATTTCTCGGGCTGTGCTTTTCTCCGAAAGGGCTTTCTGGAGAAGCAGAGCTATTCTCTGGCATGTGACAGGTTACAAACAACCCCACCCTGCTTAGACTCATCCTGCTTCGAGCTGGATACATCCCGCCCGAGGAACGGGGCTGCCAAGTCCCTCCCCGTGCAAAGCCGCCTTGGTGAGGAATGTTTTGGTGGGCTACAATTTGTGACAGCTGCCCCCACTCCAGGGAGGTAAAACAGCCTCAAAGAGAATGAGAAATGCTCGAGGTCTCCTTCCCAAAGCCGTAAATGCTTCCCATCACTCCAGCCACCTCCCACCAAAAAAAGTTGAGTGTCTTGACAGAGAAATTTGAAATCTTGGCAACCTTCCATGGAGGAATATAATCTTTAAGGAGCCTCAAAACTGCCCTTGGGCAAATCCTCTTTTCATAGTCAAAATAATAATAATTAATGAAATTCCACAGTATTCAGAAAAAAGCCAATGCTTTTAGAAAATCTCCAGGCTGCCATTTCCAATTATAAGTTGCCATATCCAGTAACATCACCCTGATAAAGTGGAAGGCTGATCTGTACAGGCAAGCGAGGATGCATCTAAAGTTGAGATAATATCAGCACCTCTCCCTGAAGATATAAAATAAACTGCATCATTTTATTAGATTAACATATTAAAATAAAACTTAACATCTCTGCCACTTCACCCAAACTAATGCAAAGGAGCTTAATATTTCATTATTAGATTCATCTCACTGGGGATGATAATTAACTCTTTACAGTGAGAAGACACTTGATATCTCAGTCTGTCTGACATGTTTTCTAAAATAAATATTTTTCTGAAAAAAAGAGACAAAGAAAGAAAATAAACAGGTAAAGCATTACAATTCAGAGTGAAGTGGGGTTCTCACTGTAACAAAATGCTCTTTTCTTAGAGGTTTTAGAAGCAAACCGTTCTTTGCCTCTGTAATTGTCACCATACAGTGATATCATTCACCGGGTCAGAGTAGGTCATCATTCCAGACTGCCATGATAAAGTCCAGTGGTTTTAAATGGAGATTCATAGAGCTTGGAACACATTGAAGAATTTTACACTGCTGTAAATTTGACCTATGCAATGTTTTTCAAAAATTTCATATAATGTTCCAACCATCAAACTGTGGAATGCATTGATTGGTTCTTCTGATGTGGCAGGTTAAAAAAGTGACATAATTCAATAAGGTACAAAGTTTATCTGAAATAAGACAGTTTGTTTTTGCGGAAAGAGTAGAGAGGTGTGTCTAATGAGAGAACAGATTTTGTTTTTAGAATTGAAATATTTAATCTCAAATGTCTAATATTTGCCTGAAAGTATTGGAGTTTGTTTGCCATTGTTTTTCTGCTCTGCTTTTCCTCTAATCTCAAAATTATAATTTATGCTTGTAAAATGCCTTCTTATCAATCTCCGTTTATTGTTTTGCCAAAACATTTGCAACATAACATTTTTTTTTTCAGGGAATATGTCCTCAATGACAAAACATATATCCCTGTCATAATGAAGTTAGGAATCAGTATTTGAATTTCTACACTGAAGTTTGAAAATCAAAAGGATTGTTTTACACCTAAGATGTAAAATGACTGGGAGAAAGGAAAGCATACTCTTTTTTCTGGATTTTCAGTAAGTTAGTCCAGAGTTCATCAGCATATCCTGCATGCTTTTCTGTGCTTCTTAAATAGGGGAAAAATCTATTAACATTATTCTTTTTTGTTTGTTTGTTTTTTAATTTATGAGACAAGCTTTTCCTTAAAAATTGTTGTGAACTTAAAGGATTGCTCCCCTTCAGTTCTGACCAGCTACTGCAGAACTCAGACCAGGTCAGTTCTGACTGGAGTCCTTGGTCCCAGACCATTCCTACTGCTTCTGGCATTGAGGAATCACAGTCACAGAATGGTTTGGGTTGGAGGGGAAATTAAAGATGGTCTGGTTTCAAACCTCCTGCCATGGGCAGGGTCACCTTCCACAGCAGTGCCAAGGGTTAAACCCAGCCATCAACCAAGCACCAGTCACTCACCTCCCCACCAGCAGGATAAGGGAGAGAATTGGAAGGGTAAAAGCTGGAAAACTCATGGATTGAGATAAGAACAGATAAAAATAGCTTAATAGGAAAAGAAAAAACCACCGATGTAAGTAAAGCAAAAGAAGGGCCAGGCAAAGGGCCAGGCAAGTGTTCAGCCATTTCCAGGAGGGCAAAACCCCACCATGACTAACAGTGATTTGGGAAGACAAACATCATCACAAATATCCCCCCTTCCTCCTTTCCCCCCCTCCCTTTATCTACTGAGCATGATGTCTCATGGTCTGGAATATCCCTTGGGTCAGTTGGGGTCACCAGTCCTGGCTGTGTCTCCTCCCTTTCCATGCGCCCCCAGTTTCCTCGCCAGCATGGCCGTACAAGAAGCAGGAGAGGCCTTGGCTCTGTGTGAGCCCAGCTCAGCACTGACAAAAACATCTCTATATTGTCATCACTATGTTCTGCACAAATCCCAAACACAGCCCCGTGCCAGCCACAGTGAAGAAAATTAACTCTACCTCAGCCAAAATCAGCACAAGTTGCTCCAAACCCTGTCCAGCCTGGCCTTAGACACTCCCAGGGATGGGGCAGCCACAGCTTCTCTGGGCACCCTGTGCCAGGCCCTCACCACCCTCACAGGGAAGAATTCTTCCTAATTTCTGAATCTAAACCTACTCTTGTTCACAGTTCCTCTCCACATTCCTTGTAGGAGCCTTGACCAAGCTGTGACTGGGCAGCTCTCACTGGCCTCAGCACCATTCCAGGTTATCCCCTATTCCAACTGCTGGACCAGGCTTCCAACTTAAGAGATGAACATTTCCCTCTGGGAAAGCAGAAGTTGTCCCGCATCAATATTCCTGAGGGTAAATACTCTGGCCAGTGTCAGAGTGGTCAGACTTCTCCTCTGTGAGAGAGAGAGAGAACATCCAGGGATCAACTCCAGGAAGAATCCACCCCAGCGGAAATGAGAAATGTGATGCTTTTAGATACCTAAACTGAGCTGAAACAAATCCTACCCCATCAACATGAAATGATCATTTTCAATAAAGTGGTTTGTTATAAACAACTACCCAGTTGTGACCATGTCATTTTCTAAAAACAATACCAAATCAGGTGGTTTTTTTCTTCCTTTAGAAAGGAAATGAATCCGTGTATAGTTGATTAAACTGTTTATTAGCAGTATTTCTCTTTTGTCCCTTTTCTACGCAGTGAAAAATCAAAGAAGCAACTATCATACCCTTGTATCCCAGCAACTGTTTTTATCTAATATAGAGAGATAATCTAATTCACAAATACTTTTAAAAACAGTCAAAGGTCTCCATTAATTGTAATTGAAACATGTCCTTGTGTCCCAAAGTTAAAATATATCACCCTCGGCCTCATAGAAATGTGCTTGAAGAGGGATGATTTATAAATCATTCAGTAACAGACAATGTTACAACTAAAGCAGTGGGAGTTTTGAAATACCTACATCAGATTAGGCTTGTGTTTATTTCAAAAAAAGCTCTGATCTACTTTGGATTTTTGGCAGGCACAACATGAGCCCAACATGAACTACTGTAAATCAAAGCCTTTTTTGAAAGTCAAACTTGGAATGCTTCCAATCTCAATTAAAAAACATTTGATGTCTTTTGGACTTCAATTTTTTAAAAATGTTTTTGTTCTTCCCATTTACCCTGTCCAGACGTGTCCATAACAAAGATCTCACCAGGAACTAATGAAATTGCAAATATTTTTATATTTCCTTTATTTGCGGCTCCTTTTTAAAATGTATTTTTCCTCTGTGATAATATTTTAATAAACAAATTAAAAGAGAAAAATGTTCACAGCCATCCACTTAAATTAGTCAAGATTAACATCTCATATACATTGAATAGTTCATCTCCGACATAACTGGCAGCAGAAAAGATAGAAATCAGGCAGCATTCAAAATCATGAAAGCTATTCAGTGAAAGTTTTCATGGCTTTTCTCCCTCATCCTTCCAGGCTTATGATACACAAATTAGTTATGAATAACTCAGCTGCATTTGTGTGGTCTAATACAAATCCACTAGCAAAAGAGATGCCATTTAAAGTTAAAGAAACTCTGATATACCAACTTTTTGGGTTAGATAAGGAATATAAATATCAGCAGAAGATACACTGAGAAAACATGTTCCATCCTAGAAAATACACTGCAGCTCTGGGCTCAGGCTCTCTGAGTTCTGTGAATTGTATATTTTGCTACAATGGCCATTAGTAATAACATTTCCACAAATGTTATTTCATGGGTACAAAGCCTCAGCCAGTCTTCACTTAAATTGTGTTGACACGGGGTTGCAGTGAGATGCAATGTTAACCATCCTTCAATAGAACTAAAAGGTGTTTAATTCTGGACTTGATCCATCTCTGTCTCAGCACTTTGTAGCTTGACTTGCCACATTCAGTGACATTCAATAAATACCTCAGTGAAGTGAATGTCACATAATTTCAGGATATGTTCTTGGCTCTTAGCAGCCCAGAGTTACCTAAGCCTTGTCATAGCTCTGTCAAATTTCAGAGCACGATGCATTTCTGTGATAGATGTTGCACAAAACCCTGCAGTGAAAGGAACTCACTGAAACTTTCCCAGGATTTCTGTCTGATTATTTTCTGAGTTGGGCAAGCAAAAAGAGAAGTTTTCAAAAGGTAGAGGAGATGTAAGATCCAGGAATGTGCAGTTTCATGACAAGGTATCTTGCCTTCAAAAACCTCAGTCTAAGTGCACCTGTGTGAGATGTATTTGTTACCTGTAACTTTATATATTTTAAATGCCAGTGCTCAAACTGCCACGAGAGAGGTGAGCTGACTTGTAGCAGTGTCACAAGAGTGAGAGTCACTTAAATTCCTGGCTCGGTTCTGAGTTTTGTGATTCTAGACATTCTAGCACGTGATTTATCACTGCTTTACCAATTAACTACAAACTGCTTACCCTGACAAAGTGCCGTTCAGCTCCAGCTGAGGAATTTCAGTGTTTGTAGAGCAGCAATACAGGTCTCCATACTCAAATAAGGTGACAAAGCTCCCTTTATATCCAATGTAGACCAGATCGACACCATCAATAAAGAAGATTCTTTCCCCTTAACAACATTTTAAGGTGTCCTTCCTGACCTTTGGCTACTTCCAAAGTACTTTGATCTCACTTAGATCCTTTTATTGTTTCTGCTGATTGTGGGAGGGTGTTTTGTACGTCTTGGGGCACTATATTCCTATTACTAGGAAAATAAATCATCTTCCAACAATTCTCTATGATCTTTTTCAAGTTTAGCCATTTTGTCATCCCTGTTAGCAGGGTCTGCAAACAAGGTCTAAATTTCCACCTCCCATCCTGATTACCAGGTGATAAGGGCCAGTATCTCCAGAACAACAAATCTTTAGCCACTCAGTCCTGTGGACAAGCCCAAGGAAAGCAATCACTGCAGAATCACAGATGATATGAAACGCTACAGCCCTGGGTTATGCAGTTGGGTTATGTGGTAAGTGACAGAGGCTGTCACTCACAGCTTTGCACTGCGTTTTCTCTTGTCCTGCTGCCTGGCACCTTCTCAGCCCCACCTCTGATCTCCAGACCACCTTTGTGCAGTGTCACCAAGCCCGAAAAAGTCCATGTCACTGTGCTGCCACTAAATATGTTCAAGGGAATTCAAGCTGAAGCTTCGGTAAATTGGGGTTTATCACAACACTCCTTGTTTGCTCCTTTGTGGCAGCCTACATGGTGGGAGGATAAAAATTTTTATGGCAGTCATTAGGAGCTCATTAGATGTGACTAAGGAGGTCAGGGCTTGTTTGGGGAACTTATTTCTGAATTTGTTGCAATCTTCACTGTGCTAATCTTCACTGTTCTAATAATGTAGACAGGGAAATAATATGAAGACAAGGTGTTAGGAATTAGTCTACATTAACATAGCTTAGAATAAAAAGATTAACCAGTTGGCTTTCTTATTTTTCCTTTAAGTTTGAAGTAAAACCTACCTGAAATAGTTTTATATTGCTATATTTTGGCTCTCTTTTTTAATCACCCAATTATTCTTCTGAGTGTTTTTTTTTTCATGTCTTGCCTTTCAATATCTCTTTGCAGCATTCCAGATACATATTTGAATATTGCAAAAGCTGTGAGTAAAACATTAGAACAAGAGAACACCAGATAAAAATTCCCATTTGTGGATACAAACCTCCTTAAATTGCCATTATATATTTTGATGATTTCTTAGCCTGTGGGTGCTATCACTATAATTTGCAGTGTATAAGTTTTAATAAGTCAATTATAAATCTAATGTATGCTGAAAATATCACCACGGTAGCAGCTTAATAAACAGGGCCCGTTTTTAATCTTATCCTCAAAACAGAGTTAATGTACCGCTCTTCTAATTTATAATCAAAATGCAAAACAAAATTCAGCTTAACAGTTATAGTGTAGCTGAGGTGCTTCATATCATTAAATTGAAATACCTGAAGGCAAACCTGTTCTCTGACTGTAAAAGACACCAACCAGCTACATGTGTATATGTGGATAATTCACATATTTGTGTCTGCATATGCATGTATCTGCATTTACTTCTACCTTATCTGCATTTACTTCTACCTACATTTTTAGAGAGTCAGGAAACATACATACACATATTCCTCCGGAGTATATGATTTCTCAGCAAGGCACAAAGTTTATAGCAGAATTAATTTGTCATATCCACATGGCTCCAGTGCAAAAAAGGCATTTTGCAGAATCTATGCTGAAATCTGGTTCTTAATAAGGTACAACAAAACCCCAAGGAAACTCACTCAGACTCAGCCTTACATGAACATTATTATTATTTTCCTAATTCCCACAGCAGTCAAACCTCTGTTCCATCAGGGTATTACAGTCATAACCCATCTCCCTAAAGTGCCTGAATTCTCTGCATAGCCAACACTTCTGCCTTGGGAAAGGCCAGGTGTGTCCCTGACAGCCAGGTAAATGGAATAATAATCTTACAGAACGTCTGAATCCTTGTTGATATCTTTCATTTTTGGAAAGTTAGTCATCTAAAAATGAGATGCCTACTCTATGTTATTCATCTAAGCTACTTCTCATCAGTGCAAGAAAGATTAATATTTCCAAAAGATTAATATTTCCATCTCTTCTGAGAAATCTGAAAGCTGAAATTGCCTGGAGTGCTGATTTCTCTCTGCTAATTACACAGGAATCTTTGGTGATTAATGTAAACTGCATGCTTAAAACCGAGGTTGCTGCACTCCTTTCATTCCTTCATCCACAGTGTTACAGGGATGATCTGCTACATAGCAAGCTCAGGATATTGCATGAGTAACCCTTTGTATTAAATATATCTCAGCTTATGGGAAATCAGACTTTCTGTTGTTCTTTTAACACTTAAGATACTTGATAAAAATTTATTTTCACTCATGTCCTCCAAAAATAACAAAATTACATGAACAGTTCACATAGGATTGCTCAACTCCCTCAATGACTTCTTAGTTGTTATTTATAACACAGGCACATGTGTATAAACAGTATTTACTGGGGGACAGCAGAATGAAGTTGTGGCAGAAGTTAAACCCAAAAGATGCATCATGCATTCCCCACAGAAAAGTCTATTTTTTTCCCATTGCTTTGAGTGCTGATCCTATTCCCATTGCCATGATTAACCAATGTCCACTTTGAGCCCAGTAACCTGACATTCTTTTCAAAGTTAATTCCATTTAAAGGATTGTGCGGGAAAATTTGAATTTGACGGAATGTATAAAACTACCATTTGTTGTAAGATGGAGGCAAGCCAGAAGGATGCCACTGATTCAGGTGGTGACATGGACAAACTCTCCAAAAATATCTCAAAAACCACAGTTGATTTCAGTTTCAACTTAATCCCAGGTAAAGGGCTATACCAGAGAGAAGAAAGCAAAAAACCGGTTCCAGATACCACCACTGAGCTGGTCTTTCCTCCCCTCAGACTGACATCTCCTAAACCCTAAAGGTAGGATTCAGAGAAATGTTTGATTTGGAAATGACCTTAAAATTATTTAGTTCCAACTCCCTGATATGGAAGGGATCAAATAATCTCGTATTAGACATTCATACGATACTTGTCAACTTCTAAGCAGATTACTTTTTAGGAAGTCTTTCCTTTATAAAGGGAAAAGGAGTACTTTTAAGACAGAACTCATATGATATATTACGAATGTCGATTTTAAGATAAGATGAATAGGAAAATGAAAAAGCCAATTTCTCTCTTTTATAGGAGAGATAGCCTAGAAAACCCTCAAGACATCAATGCCTAAACTCGATTCCTCTTCGGGGTGTAACTTGTCATGTTCTCAGAATGCTTTTCTGTGTAATTTGTCTTGTTCAGTGCAGTCAGGTACCCATGCTCCCCCTTTTAGATGCATCTGTGATGCAGAGGGACAAAGGCATATCACGGCATGCCAGCATTCCCTGGGAATCAGCAGGAAGCTGGAGAGTCCATTCCTTTGTTTTCCAGGAAATTTCTAAATTTCTAGCTCATGGACTACACCTCCTTTTCATTTGGAAAGTGTTTAGAAGATGACCAAGATTTGGATGTGTGGGTAATTTTCCTTGTGTGCAACAACAAGTAATAAAGTTGTTTGGGTTGCAGGGTCAGAGGGAATGTCCTGACTCAGAAGGCTGGCCATGAACATGACCAGCACCATCTCCTTTCCATCAGTTTTCAGCACCTGAGGGAGAAACAGTACATTGGGAAGAATTTACTCTTTTATTTTATCAAAACAGTAGTAACACCCCTGAGCAAATTTCCCATCCAGTGTGACTAAAAAGCACAATACTTCATGAAAGGGAGACACATTTTATGACCTATTCTCAGTTTTGGTTGGTGTTACATGAGGAGGATGCACTAGATACATGTTGACAGCCCCTGAAGTCTTCTCAAGCTGCATAGAGATAAACTGAATTGATAAAAACAAGAAATAGTTTTGAATCAAGATTAGACTCAGGAATTGGAAGGGCAGAATGGAAGAAAATTATTTCTTCTGTAGCTTCTCAAAAATACTTTGATTTTGGATTAATTTTTCTTTTTAACTGCCTTTATTCCAGTTTTCCAGCTGTACTCATTGAATCTGAACTTTTATGTGTCATACGGACAAAAAATCTTTCAAATGCTGTCTACACAGATCATCCAAAATACATTACTCTACAACAATCACTGATATCCTGTGCTAAGCAGCAAAACCTTTTGCAGGAAGGCTGAAGAGAAAACCCCAAATAGCTCAAATCAGGAAGCATTTGCCCTGAGAGATCAAAGAAATTAAATGGAGAAGTAAAGGACATCACAAATTGCAAAATTCAAGATGCATAAAAAAGTGGCGTTGGGTTCAGCTGGGGTAACACACCATCACTCTGTTTCCAATTCCCAGTTCAAAAGCCTTGGACGTTCCAAGTATTGCCATCAAACAAACCACCTGTGAAGGCTCATTCAATGTGCTGTGGTGAGAAGTTTTTCCTTCAAATGGATGAAATTTCTAAGAGAGCCAAGGAAATTTATCAAGGAGCTTTATTTATTGTCAAGACTAGAGACAAAAAGTGGGCTCAGCCATGAGGGGTCTCTTGAGAGTTTCTGTGTCTTGTCACTTCACTCATAAAAGTCAAAGGGCTTGAATTGCCCAGACTTTTCCTCTCATCCATGTCCTCAGCAGAGGCAGCAAGCCCAGCTCCTGAGTCCTCAGCCTAGATGATGATATTATCCTCAACTTTAGGAAACCTTTCTGTTTTCCTTATGCAGAGATAACTCTACCCCACCTCAGTGATAATTTCAGCCTACGTGATCCAAAAAATAACCTACTAAGAAATAAGTGAGGACATGTGTGCCAAGACTCAGAGATCATTACTTTTCCTGTCCACTCCTCTCCTCCTCTCGGCTTACGTTAAGCCTACATGGAAATCTGGAGAACTTAATAAGAAATATCAGAGATAATATTTTCCGACACTTGCAAAGCGTGCCTTGCCTTCCAGACAGGATTTCCTCAGTCAGCTCAGTTCTAGATAGGAACCCATCCTTCGGTCTGCCACTACCACTCAGGCACAACAAGGGAGAAAGGGGCATTACACAGAACATTTTCTACTGCTGTGCCGTATCTCATTTACTCTTGCTACTGAAATACACAGCCTCTAATTAGCCCGTCAAGCTCCGCTCTTTCTTTTTTTAATCTGAGATGGAAAAAGAAAAGAAAAAAGTCATTTATTACTGACTAACATTCATTAAAACTTGTAACTAGTTTGTTTATTGAAACCAGACGGCATTTCCTCCCCTTTCCAACCTGCCACTGTGTGGTATATTCACATATAAGGCATCAATAATTATACAATGCATTACAAATGAGCTTTTAAAGCCAGGATGCAAATTAGGAAGGTAAATGTGGCTTCTAAATTGGCTATGTTAATATGAAATATCATTCTTTCTAATAGAGTGGGAGTAAGCCCCAGTGGTATTGATCTTTTCCCTTTTCTGCTTGAAACCCCCCAGTTAAGCAGCAGTGTCTTTTCACCTCCCCTCGCTGAGACTCATCTGGTCAAGTCGAACTCTTTCCTCTTATTTGCCTGTGCTGAGCCATGAGCACTAAATGAAGCGAGTAATTTGGTGCATTGTTGGGGGGGACGGGAGGAGGGGGACTGGGGAAGGGGGGCAGCTGACAGTGAATGGTGTCAGCTGCAGAGGCAGCAGAAAAAGCCGACATCTTAATAAAACAGCCTCGGGCAAAATCCCATTAAAGCCTTCAGAAGCTTGTTTCCCTGCAGTTGAGCAGGTAGGCGTCGTGCACTGCGTGGCAGCCCTGAGTGCTCTCTGGGAGCCCAGTTCAAAAAAAAAAAAAAAAAATAG
>VXBU01004753.1:1181096-1259088 GCA_013400315.1 Bombycilla garrulus | reverse complement strand
GGGGGTGGGGGGGAATTGAGTGTTTTTTTTCGCCCACCCCCACTCCCCTCCCGTTCCTGCCCCCCTGATCTAAATCATCCACCAGCCTCTGCTCCTCAGAGTCATTTGCAAGGCAGAGAGAGAGGGAGGGAGGGCGAGGGAGCACGGAGAGAGCGTGTGCGCCTTGATGTGCAGGGACTAAGTGCCTATGCAGTGGCAGGGGCGGCTGGCGAGCGCTGCTCGCCCATTAACGCTGCAGCGCAGACCTCGGGCTGACCTCTGCGGAGCGCAGGGAACGGGGGCACACGGCCAGAATGACAATGAGGATGTGCTGGGGCTCCGCTCCCCGCTCGCCAGCCGCCAACCTGAGCGCGGTGCCACCTCCGGCCCGGCGCGACGGGACGGGGGCAAGGCTGGGAACAATGGCAGAGGATGAAACTCTCCCCCAAATCTCTGCTGTTCTAGCATTAATTCCTGCTAGATATTTGCGAGGAGAAATTGATGCCTTAGGATTTCAGCTTTTATATTTTTTCATATATTTGTAGTTATCCTGCAACATATAATATATCCTGCAATTCTTTAGTGTGTAACTCTAAACTCCNAACTCCATACAGAGTTTCAGCTGCTGCTTTCCCATTTTGGTCGGAGATGGTTGGTTATTACATTTGGTTGGTTATTAATCCAGCATCAATTCCTCTCTAGGCCTGGGAAATCAAGGACACCTTGCTGTCTCTGGGCCCGAGAAATGTAAACAAAAGTAGGTTGGGACTTTGAAAACTTGGGATAAATGGCATACCTTGAAGCTGTAATTGGAAGATTAAACCCAATATGCAAATGGACCAAACTTATAAAAGTATCAAAATCCTTGACCTGTCGTCCATTTTGTGGGTGTAGCCCCTGGGCGGGGCTTCATCTGGCCTAAATGTACCTGAAGGCCCATCAATAAATATAACCACTTTTTATTTTCTTAATTTTGTTTAGCCTCTGTTTTTAGTTAGTCCCAAAAGGCTTCAAAATCCCCCCTGTGCATGTTTTGCTTGGATGAGAAGCAGATGGACATAATTCAGACACCACAATGCCAGGGACAGGACAAGCACACAGAGCCAGGGAGATCACCTTTGTCCTTCAGCAATCATAGCTTCAAGAAGCAAAAATACCCAAATAAAATGCACAGTTAAATTTTTTGCAACCCCTTTTCAGCCTGGAGATGCCTCCTCAGTGCCACACACATCCTTTGCTTAATGATGTTTCTTCTTCATAGATGAAGATGATGAACTCTGGGTGTATGGATTTCTGGAGCATTTCTAGACACTATTTATACTCAAGTTTAAATTGCAGAGGTCTGGTGGATATTGACAGTTCAATGCACAGGGAGGAACAATTCTGCCTGACTCATACCATCATGCAGCTGATCTGACTCTAATAAAGCATGGCAGCCTCCTAAACAGATAGAGGATGCACTTTGTACATTTGAAAGACCAGTCAGGTCTCTTAAGAGACTACAGTCTGCTTTGGTTCAAGATCACTGTACATCTGCATTGTATGTTTAATGTTTGATAGGTGTCTGCCTAGAAAAAAAAAAATGTGGCTTTCTTAAGTTAAATCAATTTTATCTGTTCTGTCAAAACCATTTGGGCTTGTGAATGACCCTGTGCTGGAAGAATATCATCAGTCATCTGGAACTTGGTGCAGCAGCTTTTGTTCAGCTATCAATCATTTCTGCTGAGGGCAAGGAAACAAGAAGTCTTCTTGGCTCTTATTTTAGCCAAAAACTACAATTAAATCTGTACATATTCTGATTTCATTTCCCTCTCTGTAAATCAGCAAGAGTAAGAGCCAAGCTTTTGCTTTGCCCAGTCTCTGCCATAGGTGGTAATATCCAGGTAAGTACCAGAAGGAGTAATAAGATTTCTGACAAGGAGAAGACTCGTTCCATTATGGCTGAATTACTTTGGTTTAACCAGAATCATGAGACCGAGCCGAGCCACCAACTGGGTACATTTCTTCAGTAGGAGCTTCTCTACATTTTAGTTTTTCCCTGGAGCTCAGCTAGAAAAATCTCAAATCATTCATGTACACTGAATTCCTACTTCTTTTTTCCCCTCTGTTCTTTGCCATCTTTATTCACTCTTTATCAATTCCTCATTTTTTCCCTATTTCCTTGCCTTCCTTGCTTTTTATTTTAAAATCTGTCTTTCTACTCTGGAAAGTCCCAAAGCGTTTTCCAGCCTGCAGTTTTAAAGTTTGATTCCTCCATGAGTGCATATCCACTGGCAGAAGTTGAACAAATAGGATTATTCCCACACCTCTGAAATGCAGCCACTTCTTAGGTAGAGCACTGCAGCTCCTCTGTCTTCAACATGTGCCTTGGGTCTCTGGAGAGGGAATGAAGGATAACCTTTTCACCTCAAGATACCTTTTTTAGGTAAGCTGAATAGAACTTGAAATCAAGCCTGAACACCACAGTTAACACTTCTTCCTGAGCATAGCCTGGGATTATGATCAGAAATGTCAGAACATTCCTTTGATGTCTTTCTATTGGACCTGTAAATGGAAACTGCAAAAGTTTCATCTTCCTTTTATATGTATGTGTATTTATTGCAGCTGTGTGTGTGCCTGTGTATGTGTGTGTACACTCCAAGATTTTGGAAGCAGAGCCCTCTGGAAACACAAATTGATTTAATCAACCAGCAGGGAATGCTTTCACAATGGTAATCTTTTTAGCTCATTCAGGTTCCAGTGGATCTCAACATATTTGCAATGCTTTCTAATACCTCTGAGGAAAATCAAATAAAACTGTGTGGTACAGCCCCAGTAAAGGCTTCCTTTTCACAGTGTTCTGCAGTGAGATGTTGTCATTTTGATGATGTGACAGTAGACACCTTGTACCTCCATCTCCTCTTTTGGGCTCTTTTGCTGATCATGGATTATTTCTACAATTCAGTCTGGCTAAAACTCATTTAAATATCAATAAATCTACCTCCATGTCTGTCAATGCTTTCTTTTGACTACACCCAATTTCCTTCCCCTTGTACAGGCTCCCTGGGTCCTTAACATTAGCTGCATCTATGTCTGCAGAAGTTCAGCTTCAGAGAATTTTTTTCTGCTCCCTACCTGAAGCTTCACCACAGCCAATACAATGAGATTAAGTCCTTTAAGTTTATAGAGGAGACCATAAAAGGGTCAAGAATGAAGTAAACTCAGGGAAGATGCCACTTTTGGTCTCAAGATTCGATGTCTCACTTGGATTAAAAGATGCCACTTCTATGCCTTATACTGTCTTGCTGAATCGTGTGATCAAGTCACCATCTCATGCATTACCTTGAGTGACACAAGTGAAAAAAAGGCAGTCTTTGAGGTTCTACAAGTTTTTCTGCATTTTTATGGTGAGGTGTTTTTTGCTAAACCAAAGCATAACATCTCCAGATCTGACTTTACGAAACTGATATAAAGTTTGCCCTAGACAATCACTGGAGAGAGAGCAAAGTCTTTTATTGGGAGCAGCAGTTACCTTTAAATGGGAAACATCAGGAACAGGATGGTGACAATTTTTTTTTCTTCTGTGTGAGTTAGAACATTGAGATTCTGGATTTCTGACCCAGCTGCAAGAAGCTGCAAGAAGCAATAAAATCCTAGCATAGCTTTCCAAGTTTTTTTCTTTTCTTCCCCAATATTGCATAAAGAGTAGAGAAGCAAATCTATCTTTGGTATGTCCATTGGATTGATCTTTACATTAAACTCGTTGCCTCATTGTTGTCTAGTTCATTTGATCTCTAAAGGGTGCAGGAGAATGTAGTTAATTGGTTTAAAACTCTTGTAAATAAGGAACCCTAACAGTGGCTGAGGTGTAAAAAGGACAAGCAAAATTTGTTGCTTTTCTACTTTCATCAGGGTAGCAGCATGTTTGCTACTGACAAAAGACCCAAAACAGCAAAAGGAAATCTGGCATAAACAGAGAGAACGATACTGGGTGAGTCAGGATACAGAGCCTTAATTTTCCTTAGATCTGTCAAACACACCTCGTGTGTCTGTGTGCACATGCATAAATACATATATATGCAAAAATATGTAATGGCCTGTCTGTTATGTGTTTGTATACATTTGAATCAGGTGTAAACACCAAAGCAGTGAGGGTGCATTTGCATATTCAAGTACACTTATTTCTTGAAAAGCCACCAAAAACCTTCCTCTCTGTCTATGTTCATGCTTCCACACTGACGTGCATAAGAGCACATGCTCCTCCTCCTGTTTTTCCTTGTCAGAATACTCTAAAAAAAATTATGGAATTTGGTATTCTATCCTGGTGGAGAACTTAAATCTACAGAGCTATTCTTTTTCCTTCTTTTTTTTTTTTTTAAGTGTAATCAATGAAGAGAAACAGTTCCAATTTTCTTCAGCTGCTTATGTTAATTTCTGCAATGATTTCTTTGAAGTGTCCATAAGGAGGAGTCTCTCAAGTGTGTAGACCCTCACTGAGATACCACCAGGGCTCTGTGTTTGAGCAAGGTGTAACAAAGAATTAGCCCAGCTCTGTCCTGACCCACCAGAGACAGGAGAAGGAGCAGAACTATGATTATGTGATCTCTTAATATGCTACAGGAATTGAAACCACAAATAAATGGTCAGGTTGCATAAAGAAAGATGTACCTCAAGTAAAAGTTTCCTGCATCAAAAGTACTAAGTATTTTATTTGCTGCATGAATTTTACGTACATTTTTCCATGGTTTATTTCCACGGAACTCAAAAGTAAATCATTCACACTCTTCTGTATTTCTCATCATGTGAAAAATCCCATTGAATTCACAGGATGTATAAGAGCAATATTTAAGCTTCTACACACACTTTCTTAGCAGGATCAAAGCCTAAGGTCAAATCTCATTTCCAAAAAGCTTCTTGCCTTGAAAATCAAAGCAGTTTTAGCGTAAAACAAATTTTCATTATTGCCTTCTCTTTCCATCCAGCCATGAAATAACCCATATCTCTTGGAAAAAATAGTTTTTGGGCATAAAAATCATCCAGAAGAAGGAAGATGAGGAACACAGGCCTCTATGAGACATTTGTCTCAAGACAAGACCATGAATCTGTGATTTCTTAATAATGGTGTAAAATATTATATTTTAAAGATATACACCTACAAACTCTTAATCAAAAAGTTTTTCTACTATAATTCTTTTGTTTTTTTCTGTCTTTAAGATGTCGCCTTAAGCTGATGCAATAAATGAAGCAGTTCTGTTCTGAAAAATGCTCAATATTTGAGCAAGTTTTATCTTGCCATATTCACCTCCTGCCTTCCATATATTTTAAGAGGGATTTTTTTCCCAGAATTTCCTGTGAAAACTCTTTAATGATTTTGGCACGAGAATTTCCTGGTGTGTTTTTACACATGAAGTGTGTTTTCAGTAGCCCACAAACGAACTGTTCCCACCATCAGCCTTGGGGTGAAAACCTTCAGGTTGCTCCTTTGCTGGTAAATTAGTATCAGGACAATGGAATCAAATGCCAAAATTAACTGTTAATAGAAATAAATAATTAGAGTGGTCCTTGACATCTTTTGACATGGGCCAGCTTGCACCCACCCCCTTCAAATCATGAGTGCTATGGTTGGTCTCAGCACTGTTCCAGAGGAGCAGAAGGGTGAGACCAGTCTATTTTGAAAGATAAAAGATGTTAATAAACTTGGCCAGAGAGGAAGCTCTATCAGTTTCAGTTTACTGGCAGAGACTCTGACTTAAATTCCATCAAAATGCTTTGGACTATCCTGAGACTGCCTGCCAGAGGGGGCTTTGCCTCCACTGCTCCCAGACGCTGCTCAATCCTCATGTGCAAGCCAGACCCCAACCATGGCTTTGCTGGGAAAGGCCCAGGGTGGATTTTGAGGATGAACAGACATTCAGGAGTCTCTGTTTACCCACATGGATGCAAAGATGTTTGCATAACTGTGGGCTCATGCAGAATGGAATTTTAGAGTGCAACCTTGATGCAAATAGAAGAAGAATGAAGCATTCACATTTGTTTTGGATACAGGGAATGGTAGAATGAGAAAAATAACTGCATTTGAGTTCATCAATTCAAACAGCATTTTGTTGGAGTGTTTTTCTGGTTATGGGCAAACTAAGCACATGAATTCATATCCTCCACTGAGCAATATCTATACAGTTACCGTAGAGCAATTTTGTCTTCAGATTAGTTAGGGGTAATTCTATTTTGGTTTATAACGTCAATGGAGCATAACATTGTCACAGGATAGTGGTCTCCCACTGCTACCTCGTTTAAGCAATCAAGCAAAAAATAAAGCATATGTTACACCTTGTAATGTATTTCTCATTCTTGTATCCTTACACTATTTTCATTGTCATAATGATCCAGTATGTCTTCATCTGCTTGGACTTTTTATATAAGTTAGCTTCTCTCTAAGGTTTGCAAATTAATAATTTAACCAACAGCCATGTACTGTATATTCTTTTTTCACCCAGAAGCACAGCCTTCCTGAGTTACAGTCCACAGAAGATACTTCAGCTACAAGAGAAGTGCCCTACATCTGACAGCAAGCTTGGGCTGCTGCTCCGTGTCGCCTGCCTGATCCGTGTTAGGTGAGCCTCAGTCGCTGTGCTCTTCTCCAAAGGGTGACTTCCACAGACTGCTTCTGACACACACGAGAGCACAAAGGCACCTGAGGCTGGTGTTCAGCAGGATTCCAGAGAAATAGCGTGTGACTCTCTTGTAGGAAATGAGAAATGAGATCAACCCTTCTCCCACTCGACTGAAAAAGTGCGGGGGGAGGTTTGTGCTTAAAGTATTTGATGCAGATCAAAATGACTGTGCTGAATCCTTGGTTTAGCCCTGTGAGACTTTGGGTGAGAGACTTGGCTTCAGAAGCACTTAAGATGATGCTAAAATGTGCCAAAACCTATGAAAATTTCTAAAAGTCTGAAAAGCCTAAAATTTTTCTAAAAGCCTAAAGGCCATTAGGAGTTATGGTCCATGTTAGTTCTCTTTTTCTTTGTTACCATTAAGGAATAATTGCAAGGTGGGAAAAAGAGTAATTTTCCTCTATTTTTCTATCTAAATGGAAAACATCATTGCTGACACACTTCAGCTACTACACATTCACAGTAATCTCTCCCATAACCAGCTCTGAAAGGTGCTGCTCAGCCAGTAACCAAATAGGAATCTACATTCACAGTTTCAAAGCAAAGATGTGGAATCTCAGTTAAGTTTCTTAAACATCAATGTCTCTAATGAAATTCTAAATACCTTACAGTGTTCTACTTCTCCCCCCATCAGTGCAGAAGGGTATAAAACTCATCTATGTCCTGCATCACGCTTGCCACCCTGTTGGTGTCTCAGCCATCCTTGGTCTTTTCAAATGGCACCAAATGGCAGTGCAGAGTCAGTCCTTGGTGTACTCTCAATTTGTTTATCAGTAAAAACAATTAGAGAGAATATTTTTCCTGAACTTTTAATATAATCTGTCTTTGTTATTCTCTTCAGGTGGTGTCATTAGTGTGTTATTATTTCATAGATTGCTTTAAAAGGTGTTAAGGGCTGTATCTCCTGACTTTGTCCTTAAAGCCTTAAGGAGAATAAAATTACAAAATTTTGCTGTGAGGGCGGTGAGGCCCTGGCACAGACTGCCAACAGCAGCTGTGGCTGCCCCTGGATCCCTGGAAGTGTCCAAGGCCAGGTTGGACAGGGCTTGGAGCAACCTGGGATGCTGGAAGGTGTCCCATGACCTCCTGAGGAGGGGAGAGAGAAGGCTGATGAAAGAAGACTTGTTGCAAATTATATTTTTATTTCAGTAGGAAATACAAGAGGCAAATTTCAGTTCTCCGAGTCCAGTCTGCAAAATTCCTATTCCTTTAAGCTGTGCCAGGATATGAGGAGTGCTTGGGAAATAACAATCTGATATAACTTCAGAAATGTTCCTTCTTTGAAGAAGGGTCTGGTCCAGATGATCATCCAAGATTCCTTGCAACCTAAATGGTTCTATGACTGAATTATTCTTCTTTCTCCACTTAGGAGCCCTGTAGTAAATTAGCATATTTGTGGTACTGATGATCTAGAGCCTGAGCCTAGAAACAAAACAGAGTCAGTCAAATTAACTGCAGCATTTAGATGAAAAAAATCCTTTGTCAAGTTCACTGTTTTCTTTGTACATCTACAACAGAATTGCCATATTTTGATCCCTTTTTCAGCCAAGAGCTCAATGGAGGTCAGTGTAACTCTGAGCTGTATTACACGGGTTTTAACTCAGTTTCCAAGGCTAACTATATATGCAAGTCACAGACTCTCGATTTTGTACTCAGAAACCCAAGATTTATATTTTTTTTTCTCTTTCAGAAGCCAGGACACTAATCCTGGAAAAAGAAAAAAAAGTATTGATCCCATACCTATTAATTTAAAAATATGTGGTTTTGAACTCAAGCTGGCTTTGAGGAAGCTGTAATGAATACGAGTCACGATCCAGCATACTTTACTTCTTTTGACTAATGCCCTTTTCCATAGGAACTGTGAAAGGGGAAAAAAATATCTTCTTTTGCAGTTATTCTTTCTTATTTATATACACACTCTGGGGCAAATGACTTTCCTGTCACTGGAGGGACATCAAAAAGGAAAGCAGTTGCAAATTTCTCACAGAGCTGAACTTCCTGGAATACTTTACTTGGTTTCCAGAAAATATTATTAAAAAAAGTGGTTTCTTAGTTTCACTTGCTCCTTGAGGCAGGTGGAACTGAGAAATAGCTAAAGGGTGGCTCCATAACTAAAGAATTGTCTAGAGTATTTTATCTTGATTTTTTTAAGTATTCAGATCTGTCTTTTTAGACTTGTTTGCTATTAGTTGGATTTCCTGCTGATATTTTTAATATATTTTTAAATTTCCTACTTGAAACAACATAAGAGAGGCTCATTTGCAAGAAATTATTAATGCTTCAGTTTCTTTTTTAATTGGGTATTATGAGATCAACATTTTGAGTTCATCAGAAAATCTTAGGTACACAAGATGTCTTAAGAATTTAAATGTGTTTGGCTTACTACTAATTTCTCTTCTTAATCAGGGGATGGGAGAGGGATTTTTTTTTTTCTATTTCATCCCTTGAACATAAACATCAGACTTGATTCAGCATCTATTGTGTGATAATTCAAGTGGTGAAAATCCATTCAATGCTGGTTATCATAGATCACAAGTAAACTGAGTGAGATTTTTTCTCCCCAAAAGGTTTTATAAAGTTAATACTAGCTAGCAAAACAAAAAAAAAATGCTACAGCAGACATAAACATTTATCTCGTAGATTGAAACAGGATTTCAGGCAAAACCTCCTCCCCTGTCACTAAGCTTTAGTTTTAAAAAAATATTCTGATTGGAGGTAATGATCTCCAATGCTGTTTAATAACTTGAAAAAATAAAGAAGAAAATAATAATTAAGGAACTTTGCAAAATTTTGCTCAGAAATATATTTATTTGTGTTCTGGAAGATTATTGTATGGCCTTATGGGAGCAATGGGATGGGTTCTTCTGGAGTCCCCTACACCCTTTGGAACAGATCATATTATCCATAAAGTAGTAAAACTTTACTTCTTGGTAAGGGGCCATGGCATTTCTGTAGCTTCTCAGAGGTAAAGTTCAACTCTTTTACTAAATACAATTGCACAGCCTACCCAAGACTTAAGAGGAAGTTTGCATTTTTGTATTTGGATCATATAATAAGGTTTTTGTGCAGCCCCCTGCAAAGTTTGGGGTTGTCGACTCTCTCACTTCCATAGAGTTCGAATATAATACCTTATTCTGTCTTTTTTCCACCAATATTTGCAGCCTTGCCCAAGACCAGTAGACCACCTTCAAATGATTTTTGGCTTCAGTGGCCAAGTAACGGAAAAGGAAAGGTTCTCTCATTCCTGCAGACTGTATATATNTATATATTATTGATATTAGATAATACAACTGTTTTACTGAGTATATATATATATGTATATAAAATATGCATCCATATATATATATATATTTTTACACTGCTAGAGTGCTGGCTCCATGCAGTTGAGAGAAGTTCTTTCTCAGCTATGAAAATTTGAATCTCCCTGCCTAACAGTATCCTTACCAAAGGCATTCCTACTGCTAGGGAGTTTACCTCTTTTTACAGACTGTCTGTTTCTGTGTGGCAGAGAGTATTTTCTCCAACAGATCCTAAACGCACTGTGAATTATCAAAGGGTAACTAAAATTTATTACATGAATCCAGTGTAGTTCTCTTTACTCAGTCAAAGTCCTCCAGAGAGGTTTTTAAGAGCATCTGTCAAGAAGCAGTAAGTCAGAGTTAGTGCAAGGGTTTTAGAATTAAGGTGTGGTAATTTTAACAGCAATTGTTCTTGGTTGATAATTGTTCCCTGTGAGGGTGGGGAGGCCCTGGCACAGGTGCCCAGAGAAGCTGTGGCTGCCCCTGGATCCCTGGAAGTGTCCAAGGCCAGGCTGGATGAGGCTTGGAGCAACCTGGGACAGTGGAAGGTGTCCCTGCCCGTGGTCTTTAAAACCTCCCTTCCAACTCAAACTGTTCTATAGATTCTGTGCAGTTGAAATTCTGGGTGCGTGACAATTTCATTGAATGTTGTCATGCTACTCCAGGCTAGTAAAAAATCCCACATGGTTTACTACACCCTCACTGCTCTGCTGTAACTCTTGCCACAGCACTAATGTATACACAAAATACACTGTATTAGTGCACCTACATTTGTATTCAGGACAAACCACGAGTTCTAACCTAATTTCCTCATAGATGTTACAAACCTCTAGTTTGACTACAGCATATCCTGCCCTTGCCTCCACCTTAAACAAGAAACACCCTCTAATTTGATAAAATCCCACACATTTATTTTAGATTGCCAGACAAATTTTACTGGAAGCTGTTGCGAAGGGGGATGGGAGGGTTTCTTTCCAAGGGTTACAAGCTGCCAGACAGCAGAAATTCAGTTTTGGTCCCTAAAATGCTGGAGCAATTGAGCCAGGCTCGAATCTCTCTAAGGCATCGCTGCAATGATGCAAATACGAGAAGCCACAAAGGTGACCTAGAGTTTTCTTCTTCCTCCCATCTCTGGGGTGGAAAATTTTCTGCTGTCGCCTCTAGATGTGGTTTCTGCCAACCCTCTCTCCATTTTCATCTTTGCCTACAGAAGTCTCCGTGGAGGCTGGTAGAAAGGGATGGCTGGGCACTGAGAACTTGTCATATTTACTACTTTATCCTCTACCAGTCTGCAGGGGGAAAAAAAGTTACTGTGAAAGGTGAATAGATGGAGCAGGAAAGTGTCTGACTTTGGAAAGGAACATTTAGTACAGAGACTTTCAGACTTTATAAAATTTCAGCTACAGCTCTCTTCTCCTCCCCATACACAGACAAAATCCAGCCAGCGTCTCAACCAACCTTTCAGAACCTTTTTCTGGCTTGAGGCTAATTGCAGCTCTGCATTCTGGGAAATACAGAGGGTGTCCCAGCCATTGAAACCAAGCCTTAATTTGGACCCGCTTTCCCTCCTTATTAAACTGTTGGCAGTTTGGTACATGAGAGGGCTGCTCCTGCGAGCAGGAGACATGGCCCCCTCTCCATCTTATACTACAAAGCTTGCATTTTTCATAGTGGATTAGCAAGTCTAGACATCTTATAAAATGTCAATGAACGTATGGATCTTCGGTGTATATTTCTCAGGAGAGCTCTGCTTGTTTGCAATGCCGCTCTCTCAGCACGATCAATACAGCCACAACAGCCTTTTGCATTTTCTGACAGAAAACAGAACCCCGCTCATTGGATTTTTTATTTTTTCTTCTTCTTTCCAAGGCAGTTAATCAAGGACTGGAGTGAGAGAAAGCAGAGGGTGGGCGGGGAGTTGGACTGTGTGCCGAGCACCCAGGGAAGTTGTGAATAAAGTGTTTTATTTTAATTATTATTACTAACCACAGAGGCACGATAAGAATTATCAGGAGAAAAATCACACCTCAGGGGCGAGACAAGGACTGGGGAAGAGAAGGGAAAGGAGGAGCAGCTGAGTGCAAGAACCCCCACGGGATGTGATTATCTCCTGATAACAACATCCCCAGACTTATTGCTATTATGAAATTTCATTTTTCCATTTTTTTAATATACACAGATACATATATAAATTATTTAGGTGAAGTATTTCAATTCCCTGCAAACCACGAGTTTGCATTAAAATGCTTCAACTGTGAGATTCCCAGGTATATTAATTTCCACTCTTTGAGGATGTTGAGCAGACCATCAGAATAAACTCTTCATCCTCAGCTGTTTTATGATATTATTACAACATATTTTAGTTGGGGAATGGTGGGTGGAACAAGTTTTCAGAGAAATAGACTTGTTTGGGCTCCATTTGGTTGCTGGAGGGGAAAACTCCACATAAAACAACTCTGGCTGTTCAGTAAGGCATCCTGATTTCTTATTATTTTTTCCCCAGCACAGTTCTATTTCTTCTGTCCTTTTTAGAAGTCCCAAGTCCCCTCCCCATCTACTCTAATAACGGAAAGGGGGAATTGCAGCCACAAGACACAGGGACCTCGAGGACTGCATTCAGCTGTGTGCTTTGTATGTTGAGTTTTCTGGCAATTATGTATAAAAATGGGGAAGGGTTTATGCTGTTACTGAAATAAATTTCACTATTTCATTTGTGATTTAAAAACTTTTAATGCTGAAAGATACTTTAAAAATCCACCTCATTTTTTTGTTAGATTAGTCCAGATTCTGTTTGTTCTTTCTGTTTTCCTCTTAATTTTTCCAGAAACTTTTATTTTAATTCGAGGCTCTGTCTGCAGCTCACAGATGCCATTTTTGCTTAAAGTTATTGGAATCAATGAATGGTTTGGATTGGAAGAGACCTTAAAGATCATCTCATTCCAGCCCCCTGCCATGAGCAGGGACACCTTCCACTAGACCAGATTTCTCAGGAATCACAGGGATCACTTTGCTCATTGAATCAGCTTTAAAGCCCTTTGGATGTAGTGAAAAACTCTGTAGTGACTTTAACATGAGGGCTTGGTGTCAATCACATTAGCAGGTGGAGAATATTTTTCTTCCCTACACATTAGGTTCACAAATTCCTTTAATAATTCCTTTGTTTGGTTGTTTTGGTTTTTTGTAATCCCAAAAATTCAATATCAGGGAATGCACTGTGGAGTTTAATGTGACCAAAACCTCTGGTTCATAGCACATCCAAGATGCTGCACAGGATCAAGTGGGCTAAATCTTTTCCCATAAAGATTGGCTGTTTCTTTTCTTGTCCATGTGTTCTTTGAGCTGTTCTCTTTTCTAAATTATTCCCTATGGAATTATTTGTGAAATCTACAGAAAGATTTGGGGAATATTATACCAAGCCAACATAGAGTTTAGGGAAATTATAAGCCAGTATAAAAAGACATTTAATACTCTTAGGTCTATGATCATGGTTTTGATACGGTCTCCTTTCTGTTTCATATCAGAATGAGTGAGAGCATAGGAGTGTAATATTCTGTTCCAGTTTGTTGTCTGATAAGGCTTCAACAATTATGTTTTGCTATGAAATGATTTGCAAAAGGGAAAATTCAGATTGGGAAAGAGAAATTCTACACTCTGATGAAGACAATATTGATTCTTATTTCCATTTCTGCGTTTGCAGTAATTTCACTGCTTGATTTGTGTGTTGTTCTGATGCTTTTTATCTCTGCTGACATCTCTGGAGCAATGCCTGATACACATTTGTTCAGGCAAAATCCCAGTCAGCCCTGCAGAATTCATCTACTTCACTACTGTAGTACAAAGGCATAAAGAGTGAACTGAAGACAATGTTTCCTAGGCTTTTTTTAATCTACTTGAAGCATTTTCTGAGAAAGGAACCCAACCCCACTCCACTTTCAGTCAAATGAACACTTTCCTTCAGCTGTAGAGATCCCAATACAATCGCAGCCTACGGACTCACTGATCTTAGTTGCTCTGACATCATTAAGAATATGTTACACCACTAAATGTGAAGATACTGCTACAGATCCTTGTCTTACAGAACCTTCTTTAGTTCAGTTGAAATCAATGGAATCATATTTATTCAGTCCCTGGTGATGCTCTAGCTCAGAACCAGCATCAAAAGCCTGGTGGGGGTATATACAGACAAAACAAAAAGAAATAGAAGTTAAAAAAACTCAAAACAAATGTATGCATAGACATATACATATATATATATATACACACATTTATATGTGTATGGTCAGGAATAAGGTTGCAGAAGATTCAAGATTTCAGGAAACTCCATAATTTTGTGTATGAGGGGAGAAGGCCAGGCTTCTGAAGCCCAGTATGGGTGGACACTCTCAGAGCAGTCACCCCTCGGCCTGTGAGCCTCAGAGAGTTCTGCAGCAGAAGGGAGACACAGTGGATGCTTTGCTGTCTCCAAGCTCTAGGTGACCTGCTCTTATTTGTTCCACCTAGTGCTGAATCACTGAGGGGTCTTGTTTGAAAGGCAGCAAAAAGGTTTAGGAAAAAAAAAAAGTTGAAAACCTTAAGAGTTGTATGCAAATTTACTCGTAAGAGATTTAGGAACATCATGTTGTTTTGATAGAAGCCCTAGCAGAGACACCAAACAGTTACATAATCAAGTATCACAGAATCACAGAATCATTTTTGTTGGACATGACCTCTGAGATCATGGAGTCCAAACTTTAAACATTTGAGCAAAGTAAGTATTAAAGTGCTATTATTTTAAGTATTTGATGGATATGCAAACATTTTGCTTTGTTAGACCACATAAACACTCAGTCCAAACACCACTAAAAGACCTGATATAATTTTGTTCCTTTAGAAATGTTTCATGTCAATTTGAAGCAGGACAGGGGAATGTTGTGACCATAAACTGCTTTCCTTAAGAGAGCGTAGCTAATTGTCAGGAGGAGAGGGATGCACTACACAGAGTTCAAAGGAATGCCACAAAACTGATCCTTGGGTTGGAAAACAAGCTCAAGGATATCAGGCTTAAGGAGCTCAACTCAGATTATCAAAGGGAGAGTGGAGAGGTGAGTTGATCACTGCTTAGAAATGTTTGATAGCAGGGAGCTTGTCATCCCTGCTAACAAGGGCATAACAACATCCAGTGTCTGGAAGATGAAGTTTACATAAACAGAGTTTATTTAAATAAGATGGAATTCCCTGGGACTGAGAGGATGTGGCTTATTGGCATCTGACTAGTGCAGATGTACTTGGCTTTTGGATTTTTTTTTAAAGCGTAATTTGACTTCTGTTTACCCATATATTTTGATTTAGGTGTTGGAATAATTATTTGCTCTGTGTCTGCAGCAGCAGCAGGAGGAATCCAAATGCCTCGCTTCAAGTACCTGGAAGGAATCCATGGTGATACGACTTTTGCACGTTCAGGAAAAACACAGCCTCTATTTAGGCAATGCTTAAAATTCCAGTGTTTCTGAATTCATGTTTCTGAATTTTAACCTGATATTTGTGGTGAGAGAATTTTTTTTCAGGGAATAACTTGGCTGTTGATGGTTTGCCTTCCTCTGAAATGTAAGAGGTTGTTTGCAACTGGAAATGGGATTTAAAAGAAAAAAATATTTTGATCCTTGTTCTCTACATGCTTGCCATCTACACTGAGCTGGATGTTTTGAGTGAGATTTGTTCACTCCTTATCAGTTCTTCAAGGATCTGACCTCCCTCAAGTCTGTGGGGTTTTTAGCACTTAAACTCTTCTCCCAACACATTTTGTCTTCCGCTTGTCTGTGTTGAATTTCATCTGCCATTGTGTTGCCCAATTACCTACAGCAGTTTAGTTAGGTCCACCTGGAGCTCCCACCAATCCTCTTGGGCCCAGATAACCTAAATAATTTTATGTCTGTGTCATAATAGCCATAAAATAATTCTGTGTCAAAACAATTTTGTAAATTGGTGTTTCAACATTTGTCCTGAGTGCAGCTGAACAAAACCCTTTGTGTATAGCTCCAGTCTTTGCGCCTCAAGGACTCCCCTATTATACACCTGTTCTTGACAGATTGAGGCCTAAAACAGGAGAGCTTAGTCACATATTAACCAGCAGGAAGAAAGTGTCTCCTTTTTATTAATGCCTGCCTACGAGTTCAGTGTTTGGAATTCAGTCCTACCTATAAATCAACATCAGAGACTACAACCCAGTGTGTTCAAGAGCTTTGTTTAAACATCAAAAGAAGAACACAGACAAGCGCTATGGTAGAAATATAACTAATCACTTGCAAATACATCTTTCCTGTCAGTAGGAGCTTAACCTTTTTGTTTAATGTTACTGCAGGAAAATGCACTTATTTACAGTCTATCTATTTTCTTTAAAGCAATAGACAGGTTTGCTATGAAAAATGATCATATTTATTACTGCCATAACACAAAGAGGATTTTAGAAGTGTTCAGTTGCAGGAAGATTTATGGAATCTTGGGAATTTCAAGGCTTCAGAACGATTAATAAGAATAGGAATTACTGCGATTGCTGCACGTGTTTGGCCAGCCCATCACTTGATAAAACAACAGTTTACTAAAAAGGAGAAATATATGTAGGTTGTTTGTTGACTAGTAATGAACACAACATGATTGCATGTGGCGCATTGATTAGATCAAATTAACTTCACACTCTTCTCCTTCCTTTCTTAGCTCGTAGGGGACTCCACTAGGATTTAGCCATAGTGTGCAGAAAATCCTAGAATCTATAGCCCATTCCCTTTAATTTGAATGCTGCAGATTATGGATAAAAGATTGGTCACTTCTAGGATTTAAGACTTCAAAGGAAAGGAAAATAAAGAGAGACACAGAGGGGAAAAATACAAACAAAGAGCTCCTATGAGAAAGAAGTGGAAATGCAGACTCCTACAAGATGTGGAGTTGGATTCGATAGAGCTCCTGAATCTGATTTTCCACGTACTCACACAAACTCCACAGAACTCAATGGCATTACTCTTCTTTTACCCATTGGGAAGAGAAAGCAGAATCAACCCCATTTTTCTACTGTAGCATAGTTCATTGCCAGCAAACACACACAAAAAAAAAAAAAGATCACAACATTCTGGGTTTGCTTTCATCTTTTGGGCTTGATTGTGTTTCAGTCAATACAAGTTTGTCATTGATCAGCAGCACGCGCTTTGTTAGTGGGATCAGGACCTCTGCATTCCTTGTAATCTGTTTTGTATATAACAAAAAATGCTCTTCCCAAAGGTGTGGATTTTAGTGCAAAAATAAATGTTAAAAAAATGGTATTACATTGGGTGTAGGAGCCTCCTTCAGATGCTGAAAGTTTTCTTAGCTCTGTCCAGGTACAAACTTCCCAGTGGGGTTGCTCAGCTCCAGAGTATTCAGCCCCAGGTGGGAAACTCTGGATTGCATTGCACTGCAGTGCCCACCTTGGAATCCAAGATCTCAAGATCTCACCATCTGCTGTGGTTTAACCCCTGCATTAAGCTGCTCCCTCACCTACCCCTGCTTCAAAGAGGGAAGAGAATTAGAGGGGTAAAAATGAAGCATCTTGCTGGACAAAATGAAGACAGTTTTATAGGTAAAGTAAGATCTGTGGGGAAAGGAAAAGCAAGATAAGGAATTCATTCCCCACTTTCTGTGGCCAGACAGGTGTTCAGGCACATCCAGGGAAACAAAACTCCATCACATGTCATGTCTGCTTGAGAAGACAAATGCCATAAAGCTGAATATTCCCTACCCTTCCTCCTTCTTCCCAGCAGCTTTTATGGCCAACCATGACGGCATCTGCTCTGGAACATCCCTTTGGTCAGTTTGGATCATCTTTTCCCCCTTCCAACTCCTTGTGCACCCCCAGCCTCCTTTCTGGTAGGGTAAGGAACAGAAAGACCCTGGCTCTGTGTGAGCCCTGTTTAGCAACAGCAAAAATATCCTTGTGTTATCAATACTATTTCCAGCACAAAACCCAAACACAGCCTCAGCTGCTGTGAAGAACTTCACAGCAAAAAACCAGCACAGCCTATCCCATGTGCTCATGTGCAGACAGACAGACAGACAGACAGCTGCCCCATGGTGATGCACCACAGGTGTCACGGGACAAGATGGAGCTGCCTGCACTCTCCTTGTGGTACATGCACTTATTCCTTTCCTCCATCTCACTTTTGGCCTCAGTAGATATTTTGCTCCTATCCCTCAGGGGCTTTGTGTCACTCAGTTTGGTCCTCTCACTTCAATCCCACTGTGAGTCAAGAGCACTGGCTCCTTTTTAGAGGCTTTTTCACTGTCTAAAAATCTTAGACAGTTTCACCATCTTAGATGGATTTTTCACCATCTGAAGGGGAAATGGAGTCCAAATGCTGATGGCAGAAATCCCAACTTCCCCTTGAACTCAAGGAAAGGACTTCAGAGAGCGCTGCACAACTAAATTAGGCAACAGCCATGTTCCTAAATTTGAAGCTATGAATTAATCTGCTTTCCGTTCTCTAAACCTTTCTTTCCCAGGTTTTGTTTTTTCTTCTCTTTCCTGCATTTTCTCTCCATTCTCAATACCATCAGGTAACAGAGGTCCCTTCTTTCAGTCACTAGTTCCTGACTTTTCATATCCTTCCTCCTCTGCTCCACTGTGCATCTCAAAAATGAACTCAAAAGCAAAATTATGACCTTCTGTGGGCCTTTATTTCCCAATCTGAGGTTTTTTTCTAGTATTTTGGCCTAGTAGCTGTTTATTCCCTATTCCTATAGACAGCTTCAGGCTCCAATTTAAATGAAAGCTGCCCTGACAAATAAGACTGCCATGAATTGCCCCTGTCCTAATGTAAGCTACAGTGCTTTCATTTCCTGGAGTGCTAATGGTAAAAACACAGCACTAGTGAGCATCACAGGCTGTACAATGTATTATAAATAAAGGTACATGTACTACAGTATTCAAGATAAAAGGTATTAAGCTTACTGTAGGGGTACTGTAAAATTTAGTGCTCTGTAGAATATGCTAGTAGTCCCTAAAACAGCAGTCAGATACTCACTGGCACAAAGACAAAGCAAATTCAGGAAAGAAACTGTCAATAGCACAAGCTCTAGAAACCTTCAAAGGGTTCAGGTCTGATCTATTTGCTCTTATTCAGTTGCACTTTTTTTCTTTTTTTTTTTTTTTGGTGTGCTGCTCCATTGAAATCATGGTGTGGAAAAAACAGAGGTATTGTGCAATGTGGAAAAAGTCAGCACCTGCAAACTCTGCAAAAAAACCTCTAAACCTCTTGCCAAAACCGTGCTGCTTGAGACCCCATCAGGTTCAATAGTGCTCACATAACCATCCTGCAATTTTTGCTCTGGGTTGATGCAGTACCTGACCCTCCAGGATCCTGGGGAGCCCACTTTTCCAAGCTGCTCCAGAAAATAAGTCTTGTCTTTGGCTTCACTTTATTGACTGCAAATTTTATGAAGTTCATCACAGCCAAGTGCCAGTTCCTACTCTTGGGTGGCAACAGACCCGTGCAGTGCTGCAGGCTGGGACAGAGTGCCTGGAAAACTGGAAAAGGATCAGGAGACGCTGGTGACAGCAGCTGAACATGAGCCCGGTGTGCCCAGGTGGGCAAGAAGGCCAATGGCCCCTGGGCTGTACCAGCCATGGTGTGGCCAGCAGGACCAGGGCAGTGATTGTCCCCTTTGCAGGGCACTGCTGAGGCCACAGCTCAAATCCTGGGTCTGGTTCTGGGCCCCTCATGACAAAAAAGACACTGAGGAGCTGGAGTGTGTCCAGAGAAGGGAACGGAGCTGGGGAAGGGTCTGGAGCACAAGTCTGGTGAGGAGCAGCTGAGGGAGCTGGAAAGGGGCTCAGCCTGGAGAAAAGGAGGCTCAGCGGGGACCTTGTGGCTCTGCACAACTCCCTGACAGGAGGGTGGATTCATGTGGGGATTGATCTCTTCTTCCAAGTACCAAGTGACAGGTCAAGAGGAAACGGCCTCAAGTGGCATGAGGAGAAGTTTAGATTGGATAATCTCATTAAATGTGTGGGTTTTTACAGCCAGGAAGAAAGTCCAGATGCAGAAAACTTTTCTTCCAACAAACACACTTTGATATTGGTCTCTGATGTTCAGGTCCATAGCACTAGTTATGTGAACAAAGTACTTGCTTTTGAATTCCCATCCATGTAGCCTCACAGAATTTGATTTTGCCAAAATATCGAGAGTTGCTGATCACTATTTGGACCCTTATATGCCATTATTTGACTCTAAGTTTCCTTTAAGTTACTGGAAATCTGCTATTTTTTCTGCAGTACTCTGCACCCCTCCTGTCATGCCATTAAATCTTCAGGCCTATTCAGATGTATTATTCATACACTCATTGCTTCCAAATACAGGATATCAAATATAACTCAGCTGGGCCTCCATCCTGCAAAAAAATATACCTGTGTTATTCTCAGCACCCAAGCAGAGAGGAGAAGCTGAAGAGAGTCCTTAGTCTTAAATTGTGCATACCTGCTTGTAGGATCACGGCTCCTGTCAGTAAGGGCTGAAATAGCAAAGTATCTTGGTCTAATTTATCACTTCTTTATTATTCCCTTTAAAAATGTAAGTTGATTTTAAAATAAAACATCCTTCTGAAGTGGAAAGTTCAAACATTTAACTTGAAAAAGAAAAGTCTATGCCAAGTCATTTAATGTTTCCTCTTTTCTAAAGCTCTATTTCAATGAAACTATTAAAAAAAAAAAAAAAGGTGATTGAATTTGGGTGTATTTTTGTTCCTTCCAGGAAAATGCAGAATTGAATAGTTCCTGCCTCTGAACTGCTCAGCTACAAACTTGCACAAAGTCCAGGGGTTCATAATAGAAAAATAAGTATAAGGGCAAAAATAGGCTAAGTATGGCCACCCATCCTAGGACAGTGGGGTCCACTGCTACTTGAGAGTCCCCAGGACACCCAGGTCACCTAGAAGGATGACCAAGTGTGAAGTGGGGTTACAGGTACCCATTCCCTTCTGGAGCAGCAGGTCAGCAGTTGGCTTTTGAGGTGTCATTGAACACCCCTGAGCTGTGTCCAGCGTATCTACATGACCATCGCTGTCTTGGTTAACCAGCTCACAACACTCAGCTTGCAGAGCAGGATCTGGTCATGAGGTCACAGAATGGAATTATTTAGGCTGGAAAAGACCCTCAAGATCATTAAGTCCTCATAGATGGGGACATTGGGTCACCTGCTGGGAAGGACCCGTGTTGAAAGTAAAGGTTTCCATTAACTTGAACTCCCTGGCTGCTTGGCCACCAGTCTCCAACCCATTCTCCAGATTCCAGTGGCTTTTGGCTAAAAGAAACTCTACCAAGGAGGTCACACAGTGGAAGAAGTGGTTGAAAACTGAGGTGTAATTTTATAGGAGCAAATAAATGCAGAGCATTCCCAAAGCATGGGATGTGACAGATCTGAGCACATAGTGATCCTCAAAGCTGGGGAGAAAGGATGGAACTCCAGATCTCTGGTAGCTTTCAACAGTAAAGCAAAAAAGAAATATACATATATACATACATACGCTGTGCCTCGATTTTAATGATTAAGGCAAAATTCACTCTTTCATTTATGTCCTTGAAGTTTTCCAATAACCAGTTCAGGAGCTGTGAGCTAAACATGCTTTCCGAAGGCCTGTGTGCAGTGAGCCAAGCTCCAGCTGAAAGCTCTGTGCTTAGACACTAATCAGATTAAGGACCTGCAACACTCAAGCTGGAGCCCTTCGAGTGCAGACAGCGTGTTCAGAGGCAGCGGCCACTTGAACAATATGTGCCTGTGCATAAATCCACCTTCCACTTCTGCCTGGCCATGGGGCAATTGCCCATCTACTGAGAACAGGGCATTCCCTGCCACTCCGATTACCTCCTTCCCCTGCAGCCGGTGGAGCTCTCATGGATGAGAGGCGTTGGTTTTATGTGAATCAGAGCTGATGGTGCAGAGGCCTTTGGGAAATAATCAATTACTGTGTTAGAGCAGCTCCTGGTGCTGATGGAGATCTCTGCTGACAAAAGCCCTGCCCTCACGAGGTGCTTAGCGCTGGGTCCTCACTTTGCCTTTCACACCTTTCAGGACAGGGCATCCTGATGCAAACAGACCCAGCAGAAGCTTCAGCTGATCTGGCCTTCAGTGCAAATTCCTTGATTTACTCTGGCAATAACAGGACTTGGCATCAGGACCTTAACTTAATTTTTTTTGGAAATTATCTGGGCCCAACATGCTTTGATAGACTCTATTGCAAGGAAAGCTATGCTAAGCAATTAATTGTCTTCTTATGCAGATTTAGCCATTATTATAATTTTGCTTTGTTTCGTTGTAATTGTTGATGATTCTCTTATTTGTGTTTCTTTAGCTGAACTCCCTGATTGGAATATAAGGGCATTCTTGTGAGGCTTTTGAAACGAAATCCGCAGCGGAGCAACAAAAATTCAGCCCTAAGCCCTTTCCCATTAGTGGTAATAAACAGTAGCTAATCCTTAGCAACACTAAAGGACGCTTGAGCCTGCAGACTGTCGTATCCTCTCAACGTGCTCCCCAAGAAAAGGCGGGGGGATAACAGTACAGTGCATCTCCTCCTAGTGGCAGCGCAAGGGACATCACAAATTCACGGGATTCTACCACTGTGACAGGATGTCATTTCAATTGCCTTATTAACCATATGAAAAAATATATCACAACAGTGAGAAAACTTCTCAGTTATCTATATCTTACCCCTAAGGCTATTGTCATGAGCCAGTGGCATACTAAGGGAAGAGTACTAATTCAGTTGTCAGCTGCCTTGCCTATTAAACGGGAGGAAAAAAAATACCAGCAACAAAATTGAAAAATGTAATAAGGGTAAGAGAAAGGTCTGGATACCCTTGTCCACTCAATTTCTTGAATTAAACAAATACAATTACTTCTCCTGTTTGCCCTGTCACATAGCATCGTACTCGGAGTATCATGCTGCCTTCTAAGTGAGTATTTTCTCTGCTTAAAATGGTACATGGATTGCACTTTAAAAACGTAAGTGCTGGAATATTATACTCCAAGTTCATGACCTGCATTGTAAACCATAAGAGGATGAGCAATGATCAGCTGAACTAAAACATGTTCAGGGGCTGGAAAGAGCAGGCTCACTGCTAAGGATTAAGGAAATCTGTTGGCTTGTCTGTAGATAATCTGGTTGTTTGATTAACCATAGACAAACTCTTCATGGCAGGAGGTGAACAGTCTCCAGGTGCTTGTTCTACAGAGATCTGAGAGTTTTCTAAGAAAAAGGCAATGAGATGATTGTCTGTGTCCCTGCTCTTTGTAGGGGCACTGCAGACAGGGCTCAGTTTCCTTATTTTGGTGTCACTTGGCGGAACTCTGCAGCTCCATAAGGACACAGATCTGCAAACCCAGTGCCAGCACAGACCACTCTGTGTGCATATCACAAGATGCCTCAGATGTTCCTACATGACCACATTTAACCAACTGGAACCTACCATAAATGTATAAACAAATGTGTTAATAATAGTGACTGGTACTGTTTCACTCCAGTTCTGGAGCGCTGTGCTGGTGTCAGTAGTGGTGCTGGAGGAGGTGTAAAGCTTGAAAGTGTTCTTTTCAGAAGATATAAATTTTTTTTCTTCATAATTTTGGTGGCTGATATGGTTTGAGACATTTGGGGAAGGTTAATTTTTAAGACTCATCAACCCAATGTGCAATGCATCTGCCGAGCCAAGAGCAACTATGGGTATCAGAAATGTCTTGAAATATTTGCCCAGACAAGCTGTGGCTGCCCCATCCCTGGAAGTGTTCAAGGCTAAGTTGGACGGGGCTTGGAGCAACCTGGTCTGTTGGAAGGCATTCCTGCCCATGGCAGAGGAGTTGGAATGAAATGATATTTAAGGTCTCTTCCAACACAAGCTCTTCTCTGATTCTATGATCCCTCTTTGCCTTGAGTCACATCTCCAGAAGGATTCAGGAATCCTGTAAGCTCATGGTCTCCAGGCTTAGGCAGCTGAGACATGTATTGCTTCTCCATCTTCTCTGAATCCACTTTGCCTTCACCTTCGCCGTGTTTTGTCATTTGCACTTCTGCCAAGGATATGTGCAATTCTGCACCTTTGTTTTGTTGGGATCTTACAGGGGTAAGTGACTACAAATTAAGGTTAAATCATCCTTTCAGAAGACAGAATAAAGTCATTCCACGCCTACAGGAAAAGGGAGGAACTGTTTTATTTGATGTGAGCAGGACTTCTATTCTTCTCTAGGAGCCAGCTAGTTGCAGAATGTGCACTGTAAGTTATGCAGGATGATAACTGGGGGAGGAAGATGTCCCAGTGAAGACTGTTGAGTCTGTAACCATTAGAGAGCTGTTAATTAAAGTTCAGTTATGGAAAGAAGATATTCTTTCTCCAGATGGAGACGTGGTCCTGGGTGCTTTGCTCTAGGTGGTCTTGCTTGAGCAGGGAGGAGAGGGACCAAATGACTTCCAGAGGACATTTCAATCTCAGCCATTCTCTGATGGATCCGCAGCTGGCTTGGAGGCCTCTGGCAGGAACTCTGTTCTTGGGCTCCCACACCTTCTTCACCACCTGAATCCCATAAGAGTCTCATTTTTACTGAGCATTCTCTGCACCAAATGTCCCTTTGTCTCATTTCTTTGCAAGATGTTTTGGGTCCATCAAGCATCACGAAGCAGAGACCCCTCTGCCATCACCCAGCTGGTTTTCCCAGGGCACACCTTGACAAGAGTCCCAGGAGAAATCAGGATAGTCCCTGCTGCAGCTGGCCCCCAGGGCAGAGAAAAGGCCCTCACACTGTTTGTCCTACCAGTAGGAACGTCACCTTTTAGCTTCACTGTGTTGTCATCCCTAATATGAACATAATAAATAAAAATATGGCACACATCCTGCCTGCTGGATTGAAGATATCGGGAGGTAGGAAAATTGGTATTTCCAGGGAGCAGGAAGCCAGGCTGGGTGGTTCTGATCACATTATACCATGATAGTGTTGCTATCATTCAGAGTACTGATTTCCGGTAACATCGGCCTGAACAAACTCACAGCCGTGAAAATAAGTTTAAAAACCTCTCCATGGAGATATTTCACTGAATAATTGTTCTCAGTATTCATGAGGAGAAACATTTATTTGGGTGAAAACATAGATCCAGTTCCTTTCAGTAAATTAGTAACAGACAATGAAGAGTCAAAAGGGTATCTTTTTTTTCCTTTTTTTTTAAATTTTATTTGTAGCAAGCCTTCAGCAATTTGTAATTAGATCTTTCATGCTGAGAGAAAAAAAAGGGAATGAGAGGGAGACCCATATTTCTGCAAAATCATTAGTACTTTTGGCAGCAGAAGGCTGGATCCTCAGCTGGTGTAAATTGGAGGTAGCCGCAGTGAAGGCAACAGGGAGATGCTGATTGACACCACGGATATCATTCCCACAGGACCCAAGTCTGGAGCAGCAGCAAAGGGTGGTGCTCTGTATTAGATCAGACATTAGAAAGTTTGAGAAGATGGATATAAGAGAGCAGATCAGGGTGCAAACTTGCGGGCTCCTGGAGAAATCAGGCCTGTGGACAGGCAGGAGAAAATGGAGAGGAAGGGAAGGACTGAGAAATCTGATAGTCACAAAAGTCCACTAGAAATCTAAATGAAGGGTCATGAGAGACAGGAGGGTACTCAAAGAGGAAATTTAATTTTTCAAGCTACTCAGAATTTAATAATGGGTGCTTGAAAGAGTATTGGGGAGAGATAAATAATATTAAGCCTTCCAAGAGTCAATTACTGAATAGTTCAGTTAATTTAACAAGTTTCCAAAAACTAAACTTAGACTTGGCTAAAAGACCCTTTTTGCATTTATTGCACTAATGCATTATCTTCTGGCAGTTCTGGTTTTATCCATAAAACTGAATCAGAAAAAGCAGTCCAACAGTTTCTCTGAACCTCCCAAGAGGGACAGAGAAGGGATGCAATTATTTAGATGCTGAAATCTTTGTGGGGGAGAATGGTCATTAACTACACTCTTACTGAAGAATGTCTCATATCTGCATATTTATATGCATATTTATCTACAGAACAGTGTGTGAAGAAGGACCACTGAACTGTCCCATACACTGGAACTAAGTGAAATTTTAATGAATGAATCATGTCGTGTTAAAACTCTCTGCATTCTTCATGACAAAGGCTCATCCACAGCCAGGTGTCAATGAAATGCTCCAGTTTCTGTACAACAGAAACTGTTTATTTCTGTTTATTTCTGTTTCTTCAGGATAAATTATCTACTTGGTACCATTCCCGGGAGAGTTAGATTAATTTATGTTGTCTTTCATCTCTGTCCCTGTGCTTTGCTTCACATTTTATTGAGACTTCAGTAGCAGGAGTGCTTTTCTTTCGACAGGGCTCTACAGCTTGCAGGGAACTGCAGTGTCCCAAGACTGCTAAAACTGTCCTTGACCAATTGATTTGGTTGTCTTTTACTGGGATCTTGTAAAAGATAATCCTTCATCCCACTTAGTCATCTGGATTTTCTACCACGGTCTGTGGAGGCAAATCTCTTGAGAGGGTGCTTCATCCTCCTGTTGATGTTCCTGTTATTCAGTGTGTCTCTATATTTACTCCACAGTTAAAATCCTTGTTTTTCAGGGGTGAAAAGGGAATTTTTCTTTTGAGAAGTAAGCCTTTGTGTGTCACACACACACTTACTTCCCAGCCTACACAAGCCTATCTTGGAATTGGTTCCCACTTTGAACTTTTCCCTTTTACAAGCTGCAGTCTGTGTTCTCTAAACATCTTTCTGGATTTTCTATAAGCAAACTATTTCTGCATATCAAACCATCAGTCCCTCTGTCCATCTGGCTCATTCATCTTCTTCCCAGCTTATTTTTTTGGGGTTTTTTTTGCTGTTTTTGCTTTTCCCAGGGGAAAAAAAACAAGCCAAACTGCCTGCAGGTTAAATTGCCTGGAATACTTGGGTGAACAACAGGTCTGAGGACACATGGAAAACATTTTTTGCTTAAAAATATCCAGCAAATATCTGTGGGAAAATTCTGCTGGTGTGACCATCTGTGTATTGACATATGTTTGCTGTGGAAGGCTGAATCCAGCATTCAGTGCTTCGGTGGGAATCTCGAGTGCCCAAAGAGTGGAGGGCTCAGCCCTCTGTGCCTTGCACAGGTCTGAGTCACACAGCATGACCTAAACATCTGCACAGGTGGGACAGAATCTCCAGAGGACATGGAGTGAGTTCTGCTTGGAGCAACCAGTCATTCCTTTTTAAAAATAAGAGAAAAACTTCAACCAGGTAAAAAAACCTAAAACCAGTGATTATCTTATAATACCAGTTATAAAACTTCACAATCTGAATTGGAGAGTGAAAAGTCTCATTTTGTCCATGAAAGAAGATTGCAGCTTCCTTCAGAACATTACAAAGCACTGAAATTTAGAGTCAACACTTTATTTTCATTGAGCAACAACTTTAAATCAACTTGGTGTGTAATCCAACAGAATTTATGGGTTTGAGAGGGGCAGGAATACGAAGGTTTTGCTTTAATGTGTCTGGGGGAAGTCATGGGCTGTGTAGCTGCATCTTTGAAAGACTGCACATCACCATTAAAACAAAAGGAGTTGCTTAATTTTTCTTCATCTAATTACTGTTTTATGCTGTACTGTGGCATGAAACTTTCCAAGTCATTGTGCCAGAATTAACATCTTTCTTACAGCCAGCTTTGCCTTAATGGTTACAGCAAAATGAAGTGTGCTTTGTAAAGGCCCAGGTTACCCTTAAAACACTGGGTTTTGATGCAAGAAGGATCAGGAATGGTGTCTTTCACTGTGAGGTGTGTCTTTGCCTGTCTGAGATTGGAATTACAATAGCTGAAACTGCACAGTGAATCCATACATTAATGAGCCATGTATATTAAGCAATTTAATCCAACCCTGGGGTCCCCAGCACAGGAAGGACATGGAACTGATGGGGCAAATCTAGAGGAGTCCACCAAGTAGATAAAGAGGTGGAAAACTTCTGGTATGAGGAAAGGCTGAGAGAATCAAGTCCTTTCAACCCAAACCATTCTATGATTCTATGAGTCATTGAATTTCCTCTGCTTATTTGAAAGATATTTGCTCTGAACGCAAAATAATATATAATTAAAAGAGAAAATAAGGTGTTTTGGTTTGTGGTTTGTTGGGTTCTTTTAACTCCACTAAGTATTTTTAATTATCTGTGTTGAAACAATCATAGAGATATTCCTTATTGTAGCTTTCAGTTTTAATAAATAAAAGCATTTTTTTCGTCATGGCTTTTTGCAAACATCACCATTTACCAAAGTATTTTATTAAAAATATGGGTGCGAAAATGTGAAGAAGGTTTAAAGGCAGGGGATGAGTGAGTGGAAGTCCTTTTTTAAAAAGTCAAAAAAAAAATTACATTCCAGCTAGAAGTTTTCCAGAGAGTATGGCATTTTCAGGGTTGTTCCAACTGCTCTGATGATCTGCTTGCCTTACCCAGTTCCAGGAAGTTTGACTGGACTCATGTGCCTATTTTCAATCTCAAATTTCTTCACTGGGGTTCCTCCTTGGGAACTCTGTTAAGGGTGTAGGAGGCAAATTCCACAAGAACCACAAATGCTCTGTGTAGAGGAAGCCCTGTGACATTTAAAATGCCTCTCTTGAGTGATGATGTTTTCCCCAAGTAAGGAGAAAAGGACATTGCTCTTCCCTATATTTTTTCATCTGGGAGTTTGGAGTCATCCATATTGAAATTAATAGGGAAATGGCAGCTCTGGATGTTTCTGGGGTATTTATTTGGTTGTCACTTCACTGTGATCCATGACACCAGATCAGGGATATTTTGGTGTCTGGAAGTGTAGGGTCATTTCAAGAAGGCTTGAAATTTTAGCCACGTTTCAGCATCCAACAACTTCTGGAAATTCCCAGTAAGGCATATAATGAGAAAAAGGGATCATCCAAACACTATTGATTTCAGTATGGGTTAAATTAATTCCTTTGTAGATGTTCTCATATCCCTGTCCTAGTCAAAGGGATTTATTGACTGAGCAGAGAAGCATGGAGAATCTAACGGCAAGAATATACTTTTGGACACTTGCTGATATGTTTTCTCAGAGGGAATTATGGGGAGATAAACCTGTTTGGGAAGGGGGATGGTGGACATAAACTCTTAATTGTCATAGCTGGTACTTTTGAAAATGTTATGTCCGGTCTGTTCTTTGGGCACCATATTTTTTCCCTGACACTACAAATTTTTTTTTCACAAAATTTGCATCAAAAAAGAAAAAGAACAACTGTTCTCTGCTGGTCTAGGCAATTTACTGTGCCAGAAGCTAATGAGACATGAATAAGGCCAGAAATGCACATTCTTTCACTTCTTTAAACTTTCCACCTTATTGCTGCTTCTGATTTTTCTTCAGATATCAGCACAACTTTGCTGTGCTGTCAAAGCCTGTGTAGGATCACATGGATAAACCCCAGCAAAAATCCCTTATTTCTTTCCTGTCTTTATTCTGGTTTAAATGGATGGCTCTGTGTCTGAAAAAAACTACCCTTTCTATAATAACAATAAAACCTTTTCTTGTTTCTCTTCCCGCTTTTTAATGACATATTAAGGGAACAAACAAAATCCATACCCACAAAACTCCTCAGGACTTGCAACTACTTTTTGGATGTTATATTTTTATTCATTTGTTTGGTTGGTTTTTTGCAGTATATTTCCTCAGTCACCAACCAGACCATGGATTTCTCCCAAGAAACAAGAAAAAATGTATTTAAACAGTCAATTTCCCTGCTCTGACACACTGCAGGAGAGTTCAGTGATTAGGGAGGGGAAGGAAAAGGTGACCAGATAAGACAGGGAAAAAGCAGGAATCCTTTTGGGGCAGCTCATGTTATGTCATTTGTTAAATTGGGATTGATGAGCTGCTCCAAAAAGAAAACCAACTACTCTCAGAGTAACTAAATTTACATGCTTGTGGAAAATATTCTAAATGCATTTTGGTGAGGAAGAAAGGTCTATATAAATGGGAGAATTAAAAGGGAAAATGTACTTGTTTTTTAGGTTAGCAGCACTACTCAATTTTTCCTACTAGAAAATTTCTAGAAAGTCTAAATTTAGCCTTTCAAATATAAATGCATGAAACAACCTCACATATTTGGCTACAGATACTCATGCAAAACTCTTACAAGTCCATGGATGTGCATCCATTCATTTTATTTATTTATTTTTACTTAGCCTTACATTTGGAATAGAATCATAGATTCACTAAGGTTGGAAAAGACTTCTAAGATCATCAAGTCCAACCGTCATATAAAGTACATAAAACTATAAAGGCATTTTAGGACCAAAATAGTGAAGAGGAATCTTCTCCTCACCCTGGGACAGGGAGGAGTTTTCTGTACTGGGAGAAGTTTTGCAATCAACAGGATGCAGTATTTCCATAAAAATAAATTAAAAACAAGTTCCTGTAGTGATGGGATAAACTCAGACCAGAACAGTTCCTCATTCTGCTGGTATCCACAGATGCAATTCACAGAGTTTATGATAATGGTAAATTGTATGAACTAAAATGGATTAAAATAAATACTGGAAGTGTGGAGAGGCCTCTCAAAATCATGAGCTGATAATACTGATTAATTGTATTGAATTGTATTGGAGTCAATTAAACACAGATTTCTCACTCTGCTGTACTGAACTTGTAGCTGTAGAATACTTGCACTGGCTTTTTCTTTAGAATTGGCTTCAAAAGCATTTTTTCTTAGTGAAAGCTGTCCACAATCAAGATTTTATATGAGGAATACTGTCTTTGATTTCACTGCAAGTAGCACATGTGGAAAGGGGATGCACAAGTGAAGGTTTTTTATGATCTCACCCACATTATTAGGATCAGGCTTTTGTTTTCGCTTTCCCCAGTGAGATGGTTGAACCCCAGCATGTCGGCTCATTCCTGTGTGTTCCCCATTCAGTATTTACCATTCAATATTCCCTGGAACCACTGGAAATTATGTGGGGAAGACCAAACTTGTGCTAAATGTGAGGTCATCCTCTCTGCTTTATACTGAAAGTGGAAACAAATCAACCACCTACTCCTCACTCAGAGCAAGCCTGAGCAAGCAAAACCACAGAATCATGGAATCATTCATGTTGGAAAAGGCCTCTAAGGTCATCAAGTTCAACTGTTAAATTCACACTGCCAAGGCCACCACTGAGCCATGTCACCTGGTGCCACATCCACACACCTTTTAAATGCCTCCAAGGATGGTGATTCCACATCTTCCCTGGGCACTCTCTTCCAATGCCTAACAACCCTTTTCATGACGAATTTTTTCTAATGATAATTTTAACCTTCCCCTGTCACAACCTGGGAATATTTCTTTTGTCCAACACCCACTTGGCTACAGTCTCCTTTCAGGGAGTTGTGCAGAGCCAGAAGGTCTCTCCTGAGTCTTCTTTTCTCCAGGCTGAGCCCCTTTCCAGCTCCCTCAGCTGCTCCTCACCAGACTTGTGCTCCAGACCCTTCCCCAGCTCTGTTCCCTTCTCTGGACACACTGCAGCCCCTCAGTGCCTCTCTTGTCATGAGGGGCCCAGAACCGGACCCAGGATTCGAGTTGTGGCCTCAGCAGTGCCCTACACAGGGGGACAATCAAAACGATGTCCTACAGCCTCTGAAGAGGTGGTGGCAGCTCTCTGAGCTTGTGCTCTGCCTGTGAAGCGCGGTTGGGATCGCAGTGTTTAGGGAGCTGCTGGAGTTTTCGCTGTAACAGCATTGCCACCTAGTGCTCCTGCGGTACAGTTCAGCCAGGGCCTGGGAAATTATGAGTTTTAACAACCAAAACAAGTACAAAACAAGTTTGTCTAAAAGGTTTTTTATATTTTAAAGGAGTGGACATGCTGCAAGAAATACAGTGGGGTTTGAGGGTGATCCAGCTTGGTTAAGGTGTGTGTAAAGTGCTCCCAAGAGATGAGAAACTGATGTAATAACTGCACCTGGAGTCCAGCATATTGAAATCTGTCTGCTCTAAAGCCATAAATAAAATCCAGACTGGCAGTCTACACTCCTCCTGTAAATAAAGGCAGACCAAAATACATCCAACCTACAGGAGAATTTATTTATTAAAATCTTGATTTATTAATAAACATGTGTTTATTGATGAGCATGTGTCTATCAATATTTATTGTAATAAATACAATAAATATCCTCCCTGTGTTTTCATCCCATCTGCTCGTTGTCCAGGGAGCCACAGAGACTCTGACTGAATGCTTGACTTACAGGTGGGTAATTTTGGGTGAAGTGAATGTGATTCTACACTCAAAGTGTAGATTGCAGCAAAGCTGGGAAAATAATCAGAATCTTTATAACTCTGTATTTCAGCCGGGTTAACACCTCTCCTGTACAACTAACTTTTGGTGAGAGTGAAGGAACACTCCACTTCTGAAATAAATCAAAGCTTGCTTGTTTTTGCAGTGATGTGTGAGATGTAGTTTCACACTGCCTTTTGAGGAATTTAGGGTTTTGAACATTTTAAATTGGATCCCAGTAACTATACTACTATAAAGAGAGAAAGGATACCTGCAGGGGAGAGATAGGATTTTATTCCCAAAAGAAAACAGCATAAGAACATCTATTCTAGACAATCTTGCGGACAAGGTTAAAAGTTTTGCTCACTGTAACTGTGCTGATTTGAGTTTTTGCCAAGTGAAATTGCTGCCTTTTCTGCATATTTCCAGGTCCACTGCAAGAGGGATTCCTGGCATGAAAGATGTGGAGGTCAGATTGAAATGGACCTGCTGCAGACCATGCTCATGAATTGTTCCTAAACTGAAAGATTTTAAAGGTCACTTAAATCACCTGTACATTTTTATACAAGGTCTAATTTTGGGTACTGTCACATTGTTTTCATAGACTCATAGAATTTTTTAAGGTAGGAAAAGACCTGTAAGGTCATCAAGTCCAACTGTTAATCTAGCATTGACAAACACCTCCAAGGCCACCATTAAACCGTGTCCCCAAGTGCCATATGTTTTTTAAGTCCCTCAAGGGGCGGTAACTCCACCACTGCGCTGGGCAGCTTGTCCCAATGCTTGGCACCATTTTAGTCCCAGATGGGCTTTAATCAAAGACAAGGTGCTTTAGCTAAAGTCATATGGGTCTGCAAAGGCCCTGAGAGCACGTAGGTATTTGGTGCTAAAAAATAGGACATCACATCTTATTGTCTCATTGGTACATTTTGGGGAATACCTCTACCACAAAATGTAGGTAAAATATAATCATCTTCCTTTTGTGTATGCTTTCTCATTGAACAATTATATTAATTGCAACACGAGCATGGATATATTAGATAACTCTCTTGGACTGGATATCCTAACTGCTACCACTTATCTTAATAAAAATACACACAAAACTATGTTTTTTGCTTCTCTGAGTCAAGATGTGTCTGTACAATGATAGAAAACACAAGTCATAGGAGTTGTGGTTTGAAATCTCCTGTAAAAGTTGTTCCATCAAAACCTCCAGACAATCGGGATTTGGATGAATCCAAATGCAGCTCTATCTGTCAACATGAGATTTCAGGATTACTCTATTGGCAGTGCCCGAGTTCCATGGGAACAGTTCAGATAGGAGCTGCCTGGCTCAATAATCCATGGAGACAGAAGTCCTGATGTTTGTGATGCTTTACAGCGACATGCTCAGTATCCTACAGCTGTATCTGGAAACCTAAAGAGTTTAGCAAATCAGCAAGTTTTCCTTCTGGGCCTTCTTGTTCTTGAACCAGAGAAGTATTCCTCTGTGCCTCAGCTGTCATCACATGCTTGACAGATTTTGGAATGGGATGTAACAAGGTGTCCAAAACCAACGGAGACAGATTTTGGTCCCGTACTAAAATATACAGTAAGCAGCAACTTGGTCTCTTTAGAAAGCATCATGTGCCTTGGAAAACTGGCAAGGGGAGCCTCCAGCTCTACATATGACTTTCTAGATACTTACAGAAGGAGTTTCTACTCCTTTTCATGCTTTTACAATGTGTTTTCTTTTCTTTTAAAAGTAAGAGATGCACTTACACAGACTAACCCCTGGTAAAATGTGACTTCTCTGAAATACGTCTACTGTTCTAAAATTTATTGTTATAAATATGGTGCTTATCTGATATTGACTCTCTCTGTCATATGGAGGTGATCTTTGTCATTGTACCACAATCTCTATTTGTGTAAATACCACATGAACAAAGTTTTGTTTTTCAGATGGGCATGGGAAAATCTGTGTTTAAAGAAAAAATGGAGCATTCCAGTACATTGCATTCATTCTTTCCATCAAACTATACAGAGTAGGCTGTATCTCAATCAATCTTTGACTGCTAGATTAGAATATTAAGGAAAGGTAGAGAAGGTATCAGGTTGGGATTCATCACTGCTACATGAAGGGATTTATTTCCAAGACATGGCAGGGGGTTGGAACTACACAATCTTTAGGATCTCTTCCAATCCAAACCATTCTATAACTCTCTGATTCTCTAAATGATGGAAACACAATCCCACTTGGAGTAGGTATTGCTGTAAATGATTCCCTGCAAAGTAAGGTAAGGATGAACTCATCCAATTTATTTCCCAGTGTCATCCTGCAACTCAAAACATTATTCAAATCATCTTCTGACCTCAAAGTTATGACTAAAAAATTCCTTCATGTCAATCTGCTGATTGTCCATTAGCTTCAGTCACCTCAGTCCTGGCAGCACGCAGCTGCTCAGAAGGAAGATGTCAGGCGCAATGACAGTGACCATTAACAATTGTGTCCTCATTTCATAGAATAGAATGAATAACCTGAATTAAACTGTTACTATGCTAGCCAAAAGTGGAAGTGCTAGAATATGGGTATATGATAGGTCTTCTAAACCAAGAAAGAAGACATGAAAATCTTAATCAGTGCAATTGTTATTCTTGCAGTTCAAAATGTTGCCTTTTTATAGCAGATTCACTGAGAATATTTTTATATAGACACATTTGCAGAAATGCCCTGACCCCTGGAAAAAGGCTGAAGAAAATCCCAAGCTGTCACTCCCTTCACTCCAAATAGTTTCTTTATCACGGTCACCAAGCGAACACTGTCAGCTGTGAGGTCTCACGTGCAGAGGTGTGGTCTGTGGGGTACAAAAGATTTGGGTTATCTATCCATCATTTGGGGTGCCACTGGAATCAATTTACCACATAATATAAGGTGTGCTCCTCCACAGGGAAGAGCAGGAACCAAACACATTGGAATGAATTTTGAATTGATATTTTACTGAAGCTGGTAAACAGTAGGGTTCCTCCAAGATCCCTAATTCCCAAATTAAGAAGCACAACAGACTGTCATTATGCAAACCTGCTTAAATTCAAGTCCAAATGAGTTAGTGACTGAACAAAATAAAGCAAATCTTAGCTTTGACTGCAAATAACATATTTAAAAATTTAATGTTGATAAAGAAAAGCAAAATAAAAGTCATCTTGGATCAACCAGAACAAAATAAAATTGATTTTTTTTCATTCTTGTTTTTAAATTTTGTGGGAAAAAAATTTTTGTTTGGGAGTTTAGGAGTGGAAGAGAAAATATTGCACATTGTAAAGCCAAGTGAAATGTGCTGATATTTAAGAACAAATAATCACTGTACTGGATCAAACCAATATCCTGTCTCCATCAGGAGCCAAAAATTAATGTCTATGTACAATATTTCTTCAGAATTCTCTCCCAGACTGCAATAACTTACAGCTCAGGGTTTTCATGAGCTTGAAATCCTGCCTTTTACATAACACCATTAACTTCTTGTCTACAAAGCTGTATGGGCAACATTTGAAATTATCAGAAGATTTTGCCCTTGCAATATCTGATATCAGTACCTGGAAAGAGGGAGTTCCATGGGCTGGCTGCCTGTTCTATGATTAGAGACTTTCTCTTCTCTTGTTTTCAATCTCTGATCTCTTCTTTCACTGGGTACACCTCATTGTTGCACCAAGACCATGATCAGTGTAATCCTTCTCCAGTGTATCCATCTTTACCGACTTAGAAAAAAAACATTTCCAAACATATACAGTTTGCTGAGTAAGTGTGACTCATCTCTTGCTGTGAAATGGAAAAAAGAAAAATGCTTTTGTCAAAACCCCTCTTCCCTCCAGCTGCTGGAAAGTAAATTTGTGTGTAGAGGGGAACATTTTTGAACAGAAATCCCCACTGCGAGCTGAAAATTGCTTTGGCATCAGAGCAGATACAGAGGAGAATTATGGTCACAGTAGCTGTTGCTGGATGGGCAAAAAAAAAAAAAAAAAAAAAAAAGTTTTTTTAACAAAAACCTGTCTCTGACATAACTTTATGGGCAATGATGCCAAAGTAGGGAAAAAACTGCCTCTCTGACTGAGATCTTCCTGCATATTTCCTCTGGTTTTGTCTGAGGTCTCTGATTTCCTTTTAAATGTCACTGGTTTTATTGTGGTCACAATTGTGTCATATTTCCTATCTGAACCTAATTGGGGACACTGATCTTATTTCCCTATCGTTGATGTGCTTCCCAGCTCAGATTTGGTAAATGATGACATGCAAAAGTGATGGAAAGTACTTCTTAAGAAATTTTTATCTCCCAGCCATTAAAAAACTGCGTGCCAGGTCATACACATGCACAGATATCACTGACAGCCCTAAACAAGATCTCTAAATTGTAGAATCATGGAATCACAGAATTTGCTTGGAGAAACCTTAAAGCTCATCCAGTTCCACGTCTGCCCTGGGTAGGGACACTTCCACTGTCCCAGGTTGCTCCAAGCCCTGTCCAACCTGGCACACTTCCAGGGATCCAGGGGCAGCCACAGCTTCTCTGTGCCAATGTCTCATCACCCTCACAGGGAAGAATTTTTTTCCTAATATCCAATCTAAATCTCTCCTCTTTTAGCTGAAAACCATTCCCCCTTGTCCCTGTCTTTTCTGAAGCATAAATTTTCTCACCAATCTGCATTCAGTTGTCAAGGATTAGATTCAGGTAAGATGAGAAGGTCATGTAAGCTTCAGTGTAGATCCTCATTCACTTTGAAGAGCAAGGAATACTCAGAAAGAAATGAGCTTCTTGGTTTGCAGATCTCTGCTGGATGGATATAAACCGCATTTAGAAGGTGTTAATTAAGTTCCGTTGAACATTCTGGATAAGCTGAGACATTAATTCTGGACTTGCAGATTTTAGGAAGGTAAAATCACCTTTTCTTGATCTGACTTCTAGCAGGTAATCCTCCTGTCTCTCAGGACCTCCGAGGCTCCTGGCCACTGCGTGGACATGGGCTTTGGTGGTGCTACCTCACAGGTAAGAGCAGGGCAGTGGAGGAGGTGCAGAACAGCAAACTCTCACCTGGCCATGGATCACCTCTGTGTTCAGAACGTCCTGAAGGCTCAGCCCCACTGTTGACTAAAACCATCAGCAAAGAACCCTATCATGTGAATTTACACAAAGCATATTTCTTGGGTCAGGCATGAAATCAAAATTCCTTTAAGGAAGACGAGACTTTAAACACTTGCTGTCGGGGAAAAAAAATAAGTCTCCAAAGGCCTTATCTCACGCATGATACAGTCACAAACATCTGCTTCTGTTTCAGTTTTTCCTTCTGTTAAAAACTAAAGAGAGTGTTTCCAGATCCCTGGAGCAGCTGTCCCTTTTAAGCCACATACTCAGCAATATGACACACACACTGTTGGCCCGTGGATGGAAAAATGCTGTATTTATCAAAACAGACTTTTTTATCTATTTTTTTGGACAATTGTAAGGCAAAGAATCAGAATTCTATTACCAGAATATTTAACACAATATTTTGAATTCTGAATTAGAAGCTGTCAAGTGTATCTGGTGTATTTCAGGAGAGTCTCATCGATAGAATATGTGAGATGCAAATTCAACAAAAGCCTACAGTTTAATCCTCATTAAGGGACTCATTGGTGTCCACTTTATTGGGATAATGAGATAGAAAAAAGAGTCCTGAGGGACGCCTTAATTAGGAGTTTTGGCAGGTCTGTTAAAATGAGTGTATGATGACTGATTTGGGGGGTTTGCTGTCACTGCATTTTCCTGCCAATATGGTTTTGCAAATATACCGTATATTCTTATGCCTTAAAATGCATTTGGGGTCTAGTTCAAGTAGCTCTCCTCATTCTGTGATTTTTCAAATCCTTCCTCCAAATTCCTGCAGGCCTCTAGTCCCCCTGCCCAGTCAGACATTAGGACACAGGCTTTACTTGCAGGGCTCCTTACAAATTGTTGTGTTGATGGCCAATATGGGAAGTAGTTTGAATCTTACAAATCTGATTGAAGAAAATGTAAGGCAAAAGCAGAGGAAAAATTGTTCCTGCTCAGGAACACATATGTCCTGTTCATGCTGGGGCAAATTATTTAACCTCTTTGTGTCTCTGATCACTGCCTAGAAACAGGAACAGAGTATTATTTGCTTGCTTGTGCTGCTTTTTTATTATTTTTTCCTATTTTAACCTTCCTCAGACAAAACCTTCCTTTAACTGTGTGTGCACAGAGACCTCAACCTCTCCAATACTGATTGTGGCTATCAGCTGCTCCTGCAGCAAATCCTCACCACATCTCATTCCTGTTGGACTGTAGCACATCTCCCTTCTCTGCTTTCTCCACAGCTCAAGCACTACCTGGCATCAGACTTGGCTGCTACTTCAGCCAATTAAATGTTATTTCATGGACAGGCGAATTTCCAGAAGCTGAATGACTCCGCAGAGCTCTGATTCCAGAAGCAAGGAAAGGTTTTCAATACATCAGACAATCAGTGGGTCAGGAATGCCCCAGGCGTTCAGCTGCTGGGGTCTGGGGCAGGTACTGGAGAAATATCTGCCTGTATCAGCTTTGTTCTGGCTTTCTCATGGCTCTTTTACTACCCAGAAACAAGCTTTCCAACTGTATTTCCAGGCTTTTGGTCTGACTATAAAAGTAATAAATTAAGTTTAACTTTGTATGATTGTGCTAGCAATTAAATTAAATAAAAATCTATTACTCTGCAATAATTTCATAACGATAAAATTAGCCAGTGGCTTCTCCCAGATCCAAGCCAGAGTTCACATCCACACAGATCAGCTTTCTCACCCTCCACAACCAACAACTGCACTTGAATTTTCTACCAGCCACGATTCCTGCGTGCAAACCCTGAGGTTCTCTGTGGTTGTTGCTGTTTGGAATGGACCAAAAACAAGTCCAGGAATCATTCCAGCAATGAACAGTGCAATTTTACCACAAGGCCGTGCTTGGGCCTGGGGCTGGCTCAGCCTTAGGAGCACAGCTGAATCTTGAAAACTTTCCTCATTAAACTTCTTTGAAATCCATATTTCCAACTGCCATTCTTGCTGTATTGTAATCAAAATGCTCCAGCAAAGTTGCTCATTACTGTTTTTACAACATAAAATTAATAAGAAAACTGAGAAAACTCAAGCAATTGGTTGGAAAATCTAGAAGATAAAATGGCTACTTAAGCATTTTTACTGTGACTAGACTAAAATTATTGTTTCATTTCCTCTGCATAGATACATCTAGCACTTGGTACTTACTGTTGCATATTCTTCTTGAAGTAAGCAGTAAAATGTGAGCAGAAAGTGAAAGAAGTTCACACAATATTTAATTTTTATTTTTAAAATGTGTAGGATTGTATTCAAGTTCTACTCCTGACTTTCAGACTGCGGTGATATTTACAGTACCAATAATCTTCAGAGGATAATTTTCTGGAGAGGACAGAGGAATGTGATTGGCGTAATTTGACTAGCATTGCTCTAGGGGAAAGAGTGCCCTGACTTGGGACTTGGGAGAGGGTCTTTTGAAATAATTGCAATAAGAATGCAGAGAAAACTAAGTTATTTCATTGCAGATGCTTGATATGGAACAGCCAAAGGGACCCAACCCAACACAGACACTTCCTTTATGGCAGAATTTTTATCCACAATAAAACCAGAGAGAGATGTACAAGACTCCAAAACATTTTGCCTGGGGAGACTCCTGCTGTTGTTGACACATCTGTGGGTTGCTCAGGACACAAAGGCGTCTGGAAGAGAGGAATGTGATCCCACTGGCATCAGGTGACCAAGAGTTTATGCAACCACAGACAAGGATGGGACCTTCTACCTCCACTTCCTGTCAAGGCTTCTCCACCCATTAACTCTGTTATTCATAACAAAAAATATTGAAAATAATTTAAAAAAAAGGTAAAAATCCAGCAGTGAATTTTTCCATGGGAGTTTTTTTGATAGTAGGAAAAAATTATTCACAGAAAGGGTGGTCAAGCATTGGAAGAGGCTGCCCAGGGAAGTGGTGGAATCACCATTCCCAGGGGGATTTGAAAGACATGTACATGTAGAGTTGGAGACATGGTTCAGTGGTGGACTTGGCTGGGGGAACCATTGGACCCAACAATTTTAGAGGTCTTTTCCAGCCTTAGTGATTCCGTGATTCCCAATTCACAGCAATAATTATCCCATGGTTCAAAACAAAACAAAAAACAAAACAAAACAACACAAAAAACAAAAGCATATTGCTTTCCCTGGGTTTTTTGTTTTGGTCGGCTAAAATAATTCCGCAAAAATAATCCTTTTGTAAGATAACATAACTTGTTTCTCTCTCTGGGTAGGAGATGGGGGATCCCAGTCCTGGCTGGGCAAGAGCTACGGCCCTGCTGGGAACTGGAAATATCATGTCATCAGTCCCAGTTTGCAAAGCAGAGCTTTGGATGAGGATGCTGCATAAGGCCTCTGGAAAGGTACCTTAAATGTTTTTTGTCTTGAAATGAAAAAGTTTGAGATAGCAAACAAAGAAAACAAGGTGTTCCAACTTTTCTGGCAAGGCTCCAGTTTGATAATTACAATTTCACCTTTACACCATTCCCTGTGCAATTTTAATTACAAAAGCTTACATGTGTGTCTCCCTTGAATTCATGGGGCGTTGCTCAGTTTTGATTCACATTTGCCACACTGACTCCCAAAATAAAGTGAGTTTTTCTGTCAGAGCAGAAGGATGTGTGCTAAGGCCCTTTAACTCTGAAATTCCACACACTGGAAGAATGCTGTGTCTGCATGTGCCACCTTCAGGAAGAGATCTTCGGATGATCTGAGATCACAGGAAGGCTTTATGTCTTCTAAGTCATTTATATCAGCTGATTCATATCAAAGGGAGGTGCAGCTTTTATAGCAATACCCTGTTGCCATGATGGGTAATATAAGTCTCTATTAAATGCCATAAAAATTAATTCATAATTCCATATATTATTTTTCTTATTATTTATAGCTCTGAATGAAAAAATACTTTTTTTTTTTCCTAATGTCAACCTGCCTTACGTTTAATTCCAGGCAGTGTCATGAACTTTTCTCTGTGAGGCAGATGTGGTTCCTGATACAGTTCTGTGCATGTGAAATAAAAACTCAGGGATGTCACTGTTTAGCCTTGGAGATGCTAAAAGAGGTAAAACTCCTTAAGTTTTCCACCAAAAGGGTGTCAGTGCTGGGAGTAGCTTTCTACATGATTTTCAGTTTTCCAACATCCTTTTTTAATGTCTAGAGATCCAAACTCAATAAAGTATTGATCTCTCCAGTGATGTGCTTGGAGACAAATTCACTGCTATTCATTACTGACCCTATGCTACATATGTAAGAACATTATTAATTCTCACACCTCCTAATTTTTTTTTTGCCTGCAGATGATGAACCAAGCCTTCAAACAGGACTTTCATGTTTAGAAATTACTTTTCTTCTAGTAATATTATTTTAAACTATTATTTAATTAATTTTATTTAATTTAGTATAATTTCTTACTATTTATTGCATCTAATAAAACAATATTAAGTAGAATTAATAAATAGTAATAATAAATTAATTAATTAAACATTTTAAACACATTGATGCTTAATAGGCAGGTTTGATGAAATATTTTAAGTCACTGTATTCGCAAAACCAAGTTATTTTACCTCTGAACAATTTACAGAATTCTTTATGGTGTATCTTTGCTTCCCACCCAGGAACTTGCTGGAATAGTGGTTCTGCTTGCTTACAGATTTGAGGATTTATTGGTTTATTTGGTACTTCTGGGCATGCAGCAGGTAGTTACTCAACTGTAACAGCTCCTGAATCCCAGCTGTGCCTACTAAGCACATTGAAACCTGAGAACATTGGATCTGCTGCAGACATTTATCCCAAAAATCCTTTATCAGAAATCCCTGTGCTACACTGCACCTCTGAAAAACTCTATTTGTAGCAGAAGTTTTATTCAGACCAAACTAGCTTTCCTCTGCTCTACAAGCCACCTCTTGACATAAGCAGTTTCTCTCCCTCTCTAAGCATCCCCCTTTGAGGGACAATATCGATAAGGTGATGGAAAATCAAGTGTGGAATCACCCAGACATTTCAGATTTCCTGGAGGGTTTCCAGCAGTGCTCTGCCTGTCTGCACCACGTTTGACTCCATGGTACCTGCGCACCAAGCTGAGTCAGAGGGACTGGAGTTGCTGATGTTTTTTATCTCTGAGAAAATACACTGTAGATGATTTCAGAATTGCCTCAGGGTCTTATTCGTGAGGTTTTAGTGTGCATCGGTTACAAGGGGAAAACAGTATTAACTAGAAACCAAACAGAAAAATAACTAAACTGGGTCATTCCACAACCAGTTATTAGAAGGGCTTTCTAATCTCTCAAAGGCTTTCCTATTTCTGCCCAGACACTGGTTTTATAAAGTGTCCCTTTGGAGAGCCAACTTGCGTCTTCATTTTCCACTCCTGTCTTTCACACTCGTGTGGAAACCTTTGCAGCCATTAATCACCAGCTTGCAGCAAAACAAGCAGAACCTCTGAACCTGCCTCACACCAGAGTGCCATTAGAAAAACAATTTGCCATTTAGCTCAGTGTTGTTCACATGTGAAGTTTATCTCTCCTAATGAGACGTTGCTCTCCATGGGTATTTTTTCCCCCTATTTCATTATTACAGCTCCCTTTAGGCAGGTTTCCCTTGAGTTTTAATTATGAAAACAACACCTGTTTTCAATGCCACTGTTGGAGTTTTCATCTGCTCCAGAGAAAGCATTTGCCTCTCTGTAGTCTCTGATGTCTTCCACTCTCTGCATTGATTTCCCGGAAAATGCTTTATCAATTTTATCTTGACATTTCAGTGAATGCCCCATCTTCCTCGTTCTTCCTGCTCCTGAATTTTAGAAAGAGCTCCTTACCTTTGCTCTCTCTGGGCTGCCAATTAGGGAATACTTGTGATTTTCCTTTTGGGTTTTAAACCCCTGTGTGATCAGACCTTTTGCTGCTGTGCCCTCTGCTTTTTGAATCTGCTCTCCAGGCCATGAGAGAAATGGAAGGATTTTATTTTTCTTGGTCTTTAGTCAAACCTTAAGACATATCACAATATTTCTAACGTTTGCTCTGCTTTTATGCTCCACTTTACAAGTTGATTTCATCCCTTACATTTATGTTGGTTTGGATTGAAAAGCCTGGTGGTACATCCATCTAATCATTAAATTCTGCTGGTGTTGGCTTCAAAATATTGGGCCAAATTTTTCTCCTAAGTTATTCTGGCTATATTTGGAGTGTTATTGTTGTGTAAGTCTTCTATTATACTGGAAATAATAAATTGTGGTGAATAATAAAGCAGTTCTTACCTACTCTGTACCCTGCCTTTAGTTCATATAAAAATCTTTCACCACGTCTGAAGGCAAATAAGGCAAAAAATGTTTTCACTATGTACTAATAACGATAATTATAATAATAAAGCAGTTCCCACCCAGCAACTTACATTGAAAGAACAAAGCAGGTTAGTGTTAGAAGACTGCTGGGTTTATAAAATATTCTCTATGGAGCTGGACAGACTTGAGTACTAGAAAAAAGGAGTATACAGACATTTCTGGATTTTTCGTAAAGAAATGGCAGCCACTGTGTCAGAGCCAAGCAATATCCTGTCTCACAGACCTGGGTAAAGCCAAGAACTGAGTAAGGCTGATATCCCAAAGCACAGCCATGTGCACAGGGAGTTTGGGATCTATTTTGTCCAGCACTAACCTAAAGAGCAAGTGACTACTTTAAACCAGAGGTTCATCTTCCTCCTAGAGCTTATAAAGGTAAATAATCAAAGTACCAAATCTCTTGTTCTTAGAAAAGGATGGATCATCCCCAGATCCACTCTCTCAGCCTGACATAAGAAGAATGAAACTTAAAATGAAAGTTTAATATTTTTTAGTCAGGAAAAGGTATTTTCCACCATCAATTGTAATAATCTTAAAATCTTAATAACAAATACTCAATACCAAATCAGATCACTCAGCCTGGCACAATAAAATCATCCCTGAAATGTTAATGGGACACATATTATCACCCTTCTTTCCATGCCTCGTTTTATGATTGTATTATTTCCCATTTAATTCCCTGTCCTCCCACTCTCAGAAATCCAAATGTAAATAAAATGAGAAACTCAAGCTAAACATGTTAGCAATGTTTCCTTTGGCCATTTTTAGGGTGTTTCCTGATTAAAAAGTTTAAAATTATGCCATGTCTGTTTATTTCTTTCTTCTCTAGTAGTGGTGAGTCCAGCCAATTTAATTTTCACAGTGGATTTTTTGGATCAGTGTTACCTCACTTATACAAATGAATTCCATAAGCATTTCTGACCCTGACTGAAAGTAAGCAAGTAATTAAAATTAATCCACTCTTAGATTAAAAGTAAATCGTTAAATAGATAAATAAGCCTTGGAAGAATGTTAAAATAGAAAATTTACGTTAACATCCCTCCTTCCTTCTTCTCCACGTTCTCATCTTCCTTCCAGATCTTGTGTCCCTTGAAATGCATACAAATTTCTTGAGGACAGATCTTTAATTTTGGGTTTATTTGCAAAAAACTTCCCTTTGAATGTATGCATGTGCATATTTGTGAATGTATATATCTACATATATCTATATATACTATGATTTCTGGGACAAGCTAAAAAAAATTGGTTTAATTAGATCTCCATGACATTAAAATATTCTGCTTCTAAAAATGATGGTTTAATTTTTTTTCATTTTCTTATTTTGAAGACCGAGAGGCATAAAGGTGAACCTAAAAAGAGGAATTCTCATGAACAGCTACTATACAAAATTCACAGATCATATTTTAAAATAAGTAATGAAGAAAAATAAGTCTGATGGAGAAATCATACTTAAATGATCTGCAAAATACAGAATTAGCAGACTTTTCAGTTTATTTGGAAACACCTTGTCCTAGTCTTCTTTGCCATCCCCATCGCAGAGGGAAATTTGAGTTTAGAGATGCTCATGAGCAGCATCTTTGTATCTTTCCTGCCACTTGAAAGCAATGTGGCAAATTCCCATCAAAGCATATGAATATATATTTAAGCCTGCCTTCTGATTTTTGTCACAACTTCTGAGTTCCTAAATTCAGGCCAGCAAAAGTAGAATGAGATTTTCCTCACCTACCCAGGACTTCCTGAGCAGCCCATCACAATCTTATACTACTCTGTTTCAGAATTGTCCCAGTTTTCCAAGTCCCATCCCAAGTGAACATGTTTCCCCTTCAAGGTGATTAGGTTACAAAATTAATTTGGTACCTCAGCTTTTCTGGTTTGTGTTGTTTTTAGCCTTCAGTGCTCCCCAGCAATGATATTTTTGGGGTAAATGTGTGGTATACTGGGGTTATCACTAGTGGTTCGGTATTACTACTGAAAACAAAAGTCTGAGACGAAGGGTTTTCAGGATTAAACAAGCCTTAATTAGAGCAGAAAATTTCAGATACAGTGAAAAGGCAATGAGGAGTTGTAAGGGCGATCTATTGTGGTAAGTTTAATAGTGAATCATGTGGGAGAGGAGTTTGAACTGATAAAAAAGGAGATGAAGGATCTCTTCCTTTTTCGGAAAGGTCTGCAAGTTTTGTCATTAGGAGTAAAATTTTTTCCCCAGGAGGTTCAGAATATGTCCTGTAGCCTGTGATTCAGGCTTTTCCTAGAATCTGAAAAATGGGGTTGTGGTAAAAAAAGAAGTGAGATAGAAAGCAATACAAGGAGAAGATTTCTTAGTCTTCCAGAAGTTCTACAAGCTCTGAGCAATTCACTCTAAATTCACTTACTCTATTAATATGAATATGAACCTGGTCTAGTGGAAAGTATCCCTGGTCATGGCAGGGGGTTGGAATGAGATTTTTAATTGCCCTTCTAACCCAAACCATTCCGTGATTCTGTGATTCTGTGGTTCTGTGATTCTGTGGTTCTGTGATTCACAATAGTCTATATTGTTGGAGAGAAAACCCCACAGATTCCTAATTAACATGCATTAGTATAATCTGGCCTTTAACATGTTGCAAATTTGATTTATATATTTATCTTATTTTTTTATCTTAAAAAAATCCTATTAAGGTCTGAACAAGGAAATTCCAATGGGGTTGCTTTGGTTTTTTTACATAGCAGCAAGAAAAAGAAAATAATAGCATTTTCAGCTCTCCATGATCCCAAAAATTCAGATGACACACATCCACAAAGTCACATCCCTTGAAGCACTGGCTTGCAGGAAACTTTGCTAAAACAACCAAACATTCATCAAGAGATAATTGCCAGCACTGGATAAACATGCAGAAGCCAAAGAAAGCTGAGGGACTTTTTATGTTGGCAAAGGCCGTTATTCATCGGGTGGCAGTTGTAGCTTTGAAACTGCAAATGCTGTTGTGCTTTGTTAAATTTGGAATTCACAACAAAAAAATAAATCCACAAACAACACAGAAGTGTAACAAAAGCCCTGGTAATGTTTAAATTTTATAGTGAGATACAGCCACTAGGCACTAGCAGAGAAGAATATTTCTGATTGGCTACCAGATGTTGGAGCTGCACAGATGAGCTGGAAAGCAGCAATTTACAAGCTATTTCATATTTAAAACTGTTAAGTCCTGTGCAAAACAATGTTTTCTTTCTGAGAAAAACAGCAGAAAAAAAATAAAGATACCCAGAACAAAGGAAACATCCACTAGAACAAATTCTCCCACCACAATAACAAAATTCCTATTTCTCTTTATTTTTTTAAAACACTTTATTTCTTTCAAATAAATACTTTATTTCTACAAGTGAATTAGTGTCATTTCTTTATGTTAAAAATCAGACTTGTTCCTTAGAAACATTAATTAATGCCATGTCACGAAGTGTCACAGTTTAACTTGCAACTCATTTTTTAATCATTGCTGTATCAACAGAGCTATTTCAATACAAAGTCTTCCAAAATTTCTGGATATAGCTACGTAAATTGTAATTAACTAAGAAAGATTATGGTGCTTAAACTAGAATGGAAGTACTAAATGTTTATTTCAGGAAAATGTAAAAGATTTGTGCAAAACCATTGCATTCTATATATAGTCCTTCATTTAACAGCTCTACAAACCTGCAAAAGTTGGTTCTTGTTGAAAACTGCCAGGCTACATACAATGAAATCTGGAGTAATAACACCAGAGAGCTGTCAGTCAGCCATCCATCCATCTAATTGGCTTCTTACCATCTTTCCATCATGTTTTTTTTATAACTGGTCGCCTCTGGCTAAAATGCAAATCATGAGGAAGAGCCGTCTAGAAAAAGCTGCTGCTTTCTTAATTATCTGTCAGAGTATGGACCAGTGGACCCTGGGCCGCGGAGTGGAGTTATGCTAAGCAGAAAGGCATCATGGGAATTGGAGTGACAGCTCATTTTCCTCCTGTGTTTTTTCCGCGTTCGAATGACAATGCAGAAATACGGGTTTTTCCCACACTTTCTCTGAACACCTGGGCCAATGCTCAGGGGAACACAAAGCCAAAACTGTCACATTTCCAGACATGGTCTTATTGCTGTCACTGTGACAGGATTGTTGACAAATGCCAGCAGTCATCTCAGCATCTTGGGAAATGTCTGCCGTGGTTGTGTCAACAGCCTGACAGAAATTGTTAATGTTTAAACTTCTTCCAGTGACAGAATCCTGTCTTGCTGACAGTATTTGTCATATGAAACTCAATCTTTGTCAAACTTGCTTAAAAATTAACACTTCCTCCATTTCTTTTGCAGCTAACTGCCTGTGTGCTTTTTTTTTTCCCCCTTCCTTAAGTAATAAGATTTCAACAAGGTAATATTCCACAGTCCACAATGAGTCCAAGAGCACAAGCACATTATGAACTTATGGCCAGCTTGTCCTTTTGACCTCTGCTACAATGATAATTATGCTTTTATTCCTTGCCCATTTTTTTTGCCTTAGGAATCAAAGTTCTGAATTATTCAAGAGCCATAAAAATCCTATTTCTCAGTGTACAATGTGGAAAATCAATTAAACAGAGTTAGCTTAGCACTTATATAAAAATCAAGTTGCAAGTTTGTAGACATACATTAACTGAGTCCTTCCTCAACTTCGGTTTTGAAGGTCAATCCAAATGGACAGAGAATCAGGAGCAGTTAAGTTGTACCTGGTAACCTTATTCCATCTCTAAATCTGAAAGTTCATCAACACAGAATCACAGAATGGCTTGGGTTGGAAGGGACCTTAAAAATCACCCAGTTCCAATCCCCTGCCATGGACAGGGATGTTTCCCACTGGATATGGTTTCTCAGAGCCGCATCCAGGCTGGACTAGGATGAATTTAGGTTTGTACCAATGAAAAAACAAGATACGTAATCCATGCTGTACATCTGCTAAAAATCTGGCATGGAAATATAATGAAAATTTACTTGTGTGCATGTGACTATACCCACAACCACACAAACTAATTACTCATCAACAACTCACTGGGTGCTAAGAATTAACTAATAGCAGGGAAGGTTTTTATGCTTAAGGAAGAAAATTTGAAGGAAAAATATGCAGCCAGAAATGTGGAGACCTTCAATGGTGCACGGCATGGTCTTGGAGCTCCATTAGGAAGAATTTTGCCAATGTATCCATACTGATACCCACCCCATGTCCTCTGGTGGCATTATGCAACCCATAGGTATTAGGAGCTTATTAAATCAGTTAAAAAACCAAACCCTGTCTGTTCACATAGACTGGAGAAAGAGTGATGTCCTGGATACATTTTCAAGCTAGATATTTATACCTTATCCCAGTGATTGCCTTCACAGAAAATATTTAGTGAGCACTTCGCTAACCTTTGGGGAAGTGAACCCATTCCATTAGCAATCCTTGCAGAGGCATGATGTTGTATCCCAAATGTTTCCTTCATATCAAATATTGTTCTTCCTTTACCTTCTCAATGAGATTTCTGCATATTCTCATTTTCTGACCACTGTAAAAGACAGAAGCAAGTCCTAGGCAGGCAGAGAGTCGCTCACAGGTAGCACACATATAAAGCGATAAAATCAGAGGCACTGAATGTGGGCCAGACAGCTAAGTCTGNAGAGAGTCGCTCACAGGTAGCACAGATATAAAACGATAAAATCAGAGGGGCCAGACAGCTAAGGCTTCCTTTTTCTTCACTGGCTGCTTTTCAGTGTGATCTTTTCCTGTTGCACTGGCTGAATTGTTAAAACTTGGGTGTCTGAAATTAGTTATGCAGCACCAAACATCACAAATTAACTAAGAGCATCTGACTCTTCCATTGTAGTCGGTAATGGTTAAAAGTTTTCAGCAGCTCTGTGAGACAGGTATTTCCTTAAGCACTGGGTTCTTAAGAAACCTTTGGCATTTGGTCTAAAGTAGAGTTTGGACTTCTCATTTTCACATCTTTCTTCTGCTGCTGGGTGGTTTCCTGTACAAGGTACGAGAGCAGCTGGAGAGCTAAAGATGAGCTCTGGAGAAGTCAATAGCCTGAGCGAAGGACTGCCAGTAAGAGTAAGAAATGTGAGAGAAAAAGCAATCTGTTGTCACAGTTCTTAATCATATGAACATTTATATACTTTGTGTCACCCAGAGCTCTTTCACCTTCCCAATAAATTGAGTTTGACTGAGATTGAAGAGAGATTAGGCAGTGCATTTTCTGTGAAATACTGGGCTATTAAGTGATGTACTTTCCAGCACCATGATATGAATAGCTCATATTTGCTAAAAAAAGGAGGTTTTCCTGGAGAACAATCAAGATATCAGGAAGAAATGGACTCCTCTTCCATTAAGAACCAGCTGGGAAAACATTCTTCATAGTCCATGTATGGATTTAGCAATTCTTACAAGAGCTTAAAAATTTATTTAAGAAGAAGGCCTTATTCTGCCTGTATATTCACTTTCACACTTAGCAGACTGAGGTAATTATATTCAGCTACTCTGATATGTCTAAGAAAACAAGGAACTGTAAGATAACAGAAAGGTCTGGCATCATTATTTCTTATTTTGAAGTGATTTTCCTGGAGAGTGAAATCAGTCTGAATGCATTTGAAATATTGAACTTTTAAAAAATTCCTCACCCAAAAAATTTGAGACATTGACTACATAATCATGACCTGAAATTTAAACACTGTTAAATTGAGACATATAAAGGATTGCCAAGCTTTCCTGAATTTTGCATTGTCTAATCTCACAAAGATTTGTTTATGCTGCTATATTTGAGGCTGGTTATCAGGAAGAATCAATTTTCTTCATACAGGAATGATGTCAGATGAATGTAGCAGATGGCAAAATTCAATATTGCCAATGTGATCTGTAATGCTAGGAAAGTTTCAGTTCAGGGATTTTAAAATTCCTCATAAAGCAATGCCACCCCTATTTATGGGTAAATAAACTCAACAGACCAGCCAGAGTTACAAAGGTAAGTACATAAGCAACTTGTACTGGTGCAAAGATGTATTTCTGGGACTTTGTCAGAGCCAAGAGGTGAACTGATTTCAGACCCCGGCTCCAAATTTCATGTGCTCAGAATCATACCCTGTGCATAATAGAAATAATCCCATATGGGTCTGTCAGAAAGCATGCTAGAGAGTTTGAAACAAATCCATCCTGCCATTACAGAGTTAGCTCTGGGTGAAAGTTATGTGTGTCTGTATAAAACAAAACTCTGGTCATAAATTTGTTTGGCTTTTAAGCTGTCTCTGTCAAAAAGAAAAGTTTGGAGGTTTAAACTTGATTTCCAATTTTTCCTTTATTAAATTTGCCTGGAAAAAGAAAGGGGTTTGACTGTTAAAAAGTGAGGAGTGCTCAGCAGTTTCATACGAGACACGAGCAGTGCAAAGACTTGAGCTGCGCAGATGGGATCCTGCCAGATGTAAGATGCAAAACTCAGCCCTGCAGTGAGAGATTTTTGGATCCATGCAGGGTTCATCTGGAGGCTGCTGGAGCTGAGAGATAGATACTGAAAATTTAAACTGGCTTTTTGTGTTCCCTGGCCAGCCTTGCAGCAGCCTGTTCCTCCCCAAGCATTGGCACATCTGCGTGCAGCTTCTGGGAGTGATCACCTGCACCGAGCGAAACTGAAAATCCTTCATTCTCCTTGACACAACCAAGATGATGTAAGGAGGAGAACAGAGCTGAAAAGCCTGTGAGAGCAGAGCAGAGCATCGAATATACAGGCTGAGTCCTGGGCTAAATAATTATCTCCGGGTATTGTATTATTTGCATAATTAAAAAGTTTGGCTGAATTTCCGACACGCTGTCTCCGACATCGGGGAGGTGGTGGGGGCGAGTTAATCAGTAGGAGGAAAGTGAAGGTTAATGAATTGTTATTCAGATGGTGCAGGCCCTGGGAGATTTGTGGATAATTGATACCATTTGGGAGCTAAGGCGGAGTGGAAGACGAGAGAGGAGCTGCTGCAGCAGCTAGACTGGAAAAGAGCAAGCAAATGATAACTTAGCAATTATCATTTTGATGGGTTTGTTTGTCTTTTTTTTTTAAAAAAAAATTCTCTGTATCATTCTTTTTAAATATTTTTGTTTGTTTTCAGTTCCCTCATGAGCTCAGTAGAATTAATATGGATGCAAAAGAATAATTAAATTAAAAGAAAATTATCTGGAAAAATACAATGGCCTTAGAAATCTTATCTGGAAAATTTCCATGTGGAGGGTAGAAAAGACAATTTAATCTGTGCTGGAAGTGTGATAGCAGCATCAGGTTTCAGAGGTTCCTTTTACTTCGGTATGGAATTTTTTCAGCAGGTCAAATTCCCCTTTTGCAGAAGCCCAGGGTGAGCCCTGTACACCATTAGCCTGCTATGAAAACATTTCAAGGACACAGACTTGAGCGCTGCTGCATTCAGCATTGTCCAAAAAGCTCATATCCCAAGGACCCTCCTGTTTTTACCAAGAAACCAGCAGGAGAAGAAACCCCTGGGGTGGCCTGTAGCACCTAAAGCTCCAAGCAGGTGAGTAAAAGAAGCCACAGCTCCTGAACTGGGCCACTAGAAATCAGCAGCTTTAAACAATCCTTCTGAACCACATTGCAAGGGTCACCAAGCCATGAGAATCTGACAACATAAGGAAGATATGAGAAACACCGCTGAGAGAAATCTGTCCAGGCACAGCTTTAAGATGACTGTGATTAAAGATTGGCAAGAAGGAAGTGTTATCCATCTTGGACATGTGTCCTCTCCAAGAAAAGTATTTGTAATTTAATTCAGATAAAATTACTTCTAATTTAAAGTATTTATTTAAATATACTTATAATTTAAGCCAGGCAATATCCTAATAATGGAATTATTTAGGGACCCAAAATAAACCTCAAGGAGATCCTTGACACTGGCTGCCTACCAACATCACTTTGAGACATTTCATGGACACATTTCAAATGCTTATTTTTGGCCCACAATCAAAACCATATCAACAAACAAGTTTATTTTTTATCAGTGCAGAGACAGAACAAAAAGTTATTTTAGCATCAGTGCTGTTCTTAGATAAAACTGGTAACTTTAATGTATAAAAATCATCTTTGGGGGAGCCAGGTTTCCTGAATGGAAATCTGTCCATTGTCTGCTGCTCCCACTCCAAAATCTAAAAGTTTGGATGTTGAATATTTGGCCTTCAGTGAGTGAGCATTTTGTGAAGGGCTGAAATCTGTGCTCCACCCAGAAAGGTGGAGAGGAAAGGTTACTCAAAGCAGGCTGGGGACAAATTGCTTCTATTTGTTGCTTCTTATTTAGACAGAATCACAGAACTGAGGAATGGTTTGGGTTGGAAGGAGCCTCAAAGATCATCTTGTCCCAACCCCCTGCAGGGACACCTTTCACTAGACCAAGTTGCTCCAAGCCTGAAGTCAGTGGTGAAAATTATTTGTAGAAAACAGTCTCAGAATTTATTTTTCTCTAAGACATGTCATGGTTGCTGTGATAGAAACGTGAGACCTGTAGATACAGAATGTTAGCACTAAGTTTGAGTCCAAAAGGTTTTGATGGGATGCACCATATAATAAAGGAGATTATGCAATGGTTTCAATTTATGGGATTTGGCAAAAGAGGGGCAAAGCGTTGCTCAGGCACTGGAAGAGGCTGCCCAGGGAAGTGGTGGAGTCAGCTCTCCTGGAACTGCTCAAAAGCTGTGAGGGTGAGGCTCCTGAGGGTATGGTTTGGGGCTGGTGATGTTGGATAAGTGTTTAGAATTGGTGATCTTAGAGGTCTTTTCCAAACTTAATGATTCTGTGAAAATTCTGAAAACTATGAGATTTGGTCTGATTTTAGGAAAAGCTGCTGTTGGTCTGTAAGACATGCCTAATACATTAGTAAAGCCTAGTGTACACGTCAGCTGAGAGGAAGAGGAATCCAGTAGAGCTGCATCTTACTGGATGGAAAGAGGTGATTTCCTTATGGTACCGTTAATTATTGCCTTCCTGGAAAATCTGTATGCTGCTACCAGGGAAAGTTTGTAGCATCTCCCCCAAGAATTTGGATTCTCTTTCTAGGTTTTGCAGTAAAGCCACAGGACTTTTGCCTAAATGGATAAGATCAAGATGATATTTATTTGAACTTTTAATAATATTTCCCATCCCTTCCACTGATGTTAGTCTAGAACAACTCCATTTTCCTGTCATGTGCCATAGAACAGATATTTTCCTTTCTACCTTGGCTGGCTGTCTTTGAACATTTTTTTTTTTTTTATTTTTCTTCTTTTCTTTTTTATTTTTTATTCTTTTTTTTTTTCATATTACAAGTTCCCACACCTTTGAGACCTTAGCAACTTCAGGAAAGTTTTATTTATTTATTGAATAAAAAATTCAGTGGGAAAAGAACACACACTCACACGTACCTGTATGGTGGGAAGGGGAGGGGGTGCAGAATCTAGGGCACAGCTTGCTGTGATGAAAAAGATGACAGGTGCCCCCCACTGTAAGCGTGGGACTGAGAGACCGTGGCTTGAATTTAAGGAGGATTTGAGTGACTTCAGGGAGAAATCTTCTACCTGCAACACTTCCTTGTAGTTAAAATACACAGCACACTGCTGCAGCTAGTTATAGAGACAGGCAAGTGTGAAAATTAATTTAAGAGGCAGTTACACAGATTTTGGGTGAAGGTCTGAATAATGAAAATAGCACTGCTAGGGACATATTTTTGGCTGATTCCAGTGCTGAAATACACTGTAATGTTGGCTGATCTCAACTTAATACAATCCTGCAAGCAGGTGTCCTTGATGGTGCTTCAAGACTTCTTGCAAATAACTCCTTATGTCGCCACTTTTAAAATATGTGGGCAGTATTGTTGGACAGAGCTCATAAAATACAAAATAAATGGAAAGGAAAAAAAAAAGAGACATGACATTTTGCACTGAGGAGTGAAGAATATGAAATAACTGGGTTATGCTCTAACAAAGATCGTGGTTGGAAATGTAACTCTGCAAATGCATCAGGGGAACTGAAATAAGAGTTAAATTAAAACTTTCTAGGTTGATAAATATGCTCTGGGTCACACAGCAGTGATCAGAACAAAAGGTTGGATACATAGAGAGAGTTACTGACTCATTGATATTTCCCTGCCGTCCATCTTGTATAAAATATTGCTATTTGCCCTCTGTTCCTATTTTTTCAATTTTCTTGTCAATATTTTGGTGCTACTGCCTTTGGCTCAGGAACTGCCTCCCTCCTTATAGCTATTTTGGACACAGTTTAATTGAATAGGCACATCAAATCCCCATGCTCAGAACCTGAAACCTGAAAAACATAAAGTAAGATTTCTGAAAACAAGACATATTAGGCACCATTACCAAAAGACAGCATGAATCCTTATAGCTTTGGCTCAGTAAATCCAGTCACACTGGAATTTTCACAGCCATGTTTAGTTTTCTAGTACTTGTGCCCTCTGTATAAGCTAATCATCAATGTTTCCTCACTTTTAATCAAGTAAAACAGCTGACCTGAGAGCTTCAGGGATCTATTCTACATTAGATATTATGTATTGTGGTATGATGAATAACTCACTCAGGATGGCTTTTATTTTTCCCCATTGACAACCTCCACATTCAGCTTAGCTTTCAGACCTCTATGTTATCAATGTATTTTGAATTAGTAACATTCCTGTACATCTGAATTGTAATCAATTAAAAATACACAGATAAATCTTATTATTCTACCATTTTCAGATTTAAAGCTTTTGTTCCATTCTTTATCACTCTCTATTATTTTTTATGGTGGCAAATACCTGGTTTGGAAAAGAAGCAGAATTTTATGCAGTCCTAAGCCTTGATTCTCACAGAAAGAATATGTGGAGTTTAGCTGCAGCAGATGCCGCAGCTGACCATTTAGTTAAAATCTTTCTGCTTTATGGATCTAGTGCAAAATTGAATCAAATCTGTTTGATTAGCAAAATCCAAGAAGTTGAAAAGCACAGTCACCTACTCTTGGAGTATTAAAATAGAAAGGATTTTACTGTCTGGAGGAGCTGAGCTTTCCGGGAGCCACCAGGGATATCTGTCCTTGTGACAATGGAGAGTAGATAATCTTATTCCATGACAATTTCTTCTGTTCCAATTGGTGGAAAAGCAGGAGTGGAAGTGATGGAAGCCTTCACAGGCTTTTTTGCCCAGCCCAGTGCTTTACCCCAAAGAATATTTCTTCTGCATCGACAGCTGCACAGCAAAAGCAGCTCCGTCTGTTAAAATATGCAAATGACCAGCATGCATCTTTCCTCCCTCTCCTACTGGGCAGGGAATTCTGAATCTAAATTTATGGTGGAAAAAATCCCAGAGAGTCAGAGTGAAGTGAATCTCAAACTGGGGGACTGCAGCGCATTTGGTTGGATAACGATTTCAGCAGAGGGGAAAAAAAAAATGAACAGAGACAGGCATACAGATTCTAGTAAAGAAATGCCTCAGTTTAGACTGGCAGAATCAGTGGACAGGACAAAAGATCACTGAATTTGGGGGAAATTTACAATTAAATCATGACATTGAGAGCTCATTGAAAGACAATTTAGTTTTGAATTATTGGTAAAAGTACACTGAAAGAGAACAAACAAACTGGTGAAATGGTCTAAGCTGAACAAGAAAATTCAATTTGTCCTAGAAGAAAACAGATATTATTTAGCAATTTTTTATTTATTCAAATAAGATATCTAAACTGACTCCACTCTCTGTTATGTGTTCATTCATTTTGTCTTTTGGTCTATTTGGTCACTGTTAATGTAAGCAATGATTTAGGCAAGGTAAGGGCACCTGGTCGTGACAGTTCAAGACACCCAGTGTTGGCCTTACAGCCACTAAATGTGGTGTCTAACCTCAGCATTTATTCAAAACCATTATTCAAAGTCTTAGCTATTAATTTTAATATTTTCTGAAAGAAGTGAAGATTAAAGATTAACACATTACAAGTACGAGGAACGTTGGGTCTCTCTCTAATTCAGATTGTTGTGGTACTTAGCATTACAAATTCAGACCTTTATTCAAAGAATAACAAATTAACAAGCTGGAACATGTTAATGATACATCTGACCACTCAGTGCAAAGTTATATCACACTTGACTTCATAAATAGAGAAGTTCATTTTTCACTGTTCTTTATTGTACCTTTCAGAATTGACTCGTAAACCCTTCACTAAATGAGTTTGGGTCTTGTTATTATCCTCTTTAGTCATAGCTCAGAAACTGCCTCCCAGTCATATTTCTTGAGTTTTTTTTAAAAGCTCACCAAGAAAATCCAATTTTTTATTCTTGAAATCAGATTATATTCTCTTTATATTTTGTAGTTGTCTTGTCCCAGTTTCTTCTAAACTTTCCCTTACCATGATTTTTAGAATATTTCTGTCTTTACACCCTAGGTCTCAGGGAAATGCCGGAAGATTCTGTCTTTCCTTCCATGGTCATTTAGGCATCTTGGTAAGAAGAAGGAGAAAGAAAGAGAATATTTTTACAGTAATAGTTGTTGCTTTCCTAAAACAGTGATCTTAGCACCCTGGATATGTCATTCCCTGAGAGCTTTTCTCAGTCCCTTAGAATACTGAATACACTCTAGCTCATTCTCTGTCTTTGGGGGATTTTCTTTTTTTTTTTTTTATTTTGCGTGTCTCAGTAAAGTTCTAGATCAGAAGAAAAGTTTCTGATCCCTATAGTAATAGGTAAACTAATGCTACTAGTTTTCACATTTTTTTATTTGTATTTAAAGAAACAGTGAAGATAACCTGACAAAAATAATATTTAAGCTCTTGTTTCAATATATGGGTTATGCCCCTTTTTTTTATCCCCAAAAAATTCCCTTCCAGCCTTAGTCCAGTCGTGAAGAATTGGATTTGTGGCCCTGTTTTACTGATGGAAAAACATAATCTATACAGCTGTGCATGCAGTATCTGGAAGAGGCTCAGCCAGTTTTTTACTTGCCAGTAAACCACAGTTTTGGCTGGAAGAACCAAAGTTGTCCCAACTTTATTTGCCTTAATCACACCAATAGTTCTACATCACAGTAAGTGGTGCCAAAGTCATTTACTCCCTAGCAATGACTTTGTGATCTGAATTTTTCATCCTTAGAAATGATTATGTTCATAATGATGACAAAAAAAATCTTTGCTGACATACAGCATTTTCTGTCAGCAGGTCTCAAGGATCTTTGCAAAAGAGGTCAGGATTTTTATGCCCATTAGCAAACAGAGAAACAGACATAAGCAGGTGGAGTGTGTTTACTGAGGTTTTACTTTGTAAAATATATACCAAAAAAAAAAAAAAAGAAAGAAAAAAAGAAAAAGTAAAGGACAGAACCCAATTCCCCAGACTATATCTGTACAAACAAGCAAACCAGCTCCATGGCACAGATTTGAGCTGGGTCCCACAGTCTTCCCACCTTTTGTTAGCAGATTCCTGAGCACAGCTGTGGAAGCAGCTCCCATTCCATAAAGCCATGTCCCTCTAGTGAAAGGTCCATTTTATTTGCTGGTACTGATTCCTCCCTTAAGGTAAATCCATGCTTCTCCTTATGATGATCCCAATTTTCTCTGCATAAACAATGGATTTTTTTTTTGCTTGGCTTGAAATAAGCATGAGAATTTTTACAACCCTCCAATTCATAGAATCACAGCATGGTTTGGGTTTGAAGGAGTCCAAAAGATTATCCATTTTCAACAGACCTGTTTGTCTTTGATAAACATGGTTGTCTTTGCCAATGCTGTCACATCTTTTTTTTTTTTTTTTAACCCAGATTTTAATCCGGAGCAGTGAATTTTACTATAAGAATAATAAAATTAAATTAAATAAAACATAAACTATTGTTCATGCCCAATGTGGAAAGTAAGAATAAAAGTCATAAGACCTGAAAGGGTGAGATCCTGTGAGAATTCAGCTCCCTGTTTTGCTGAAGAAGCAAGAAGCATGTGAGAATAAATCTTCCATGTGGGAAGAAGGGAGCAGGCAGTTTTAGAAAAGGAGGTGGAACACCTGAAAATGAGAGCTAAAATCACAAAGCCGAGTGTTCTTTCACTGACAGTGGCCAAACCAAAACTGGGTAAAACAACAACAGGAAAGATAAGCTGCCATCCAAACCTTTCCTGCCACCTTTCCTAAGAGCCATATATTTTTAGAGATTCTGTTCAGAAATTTTCCAATTGAAGCTTTTTATTCTCCCCCTCAGCAGAATATTAGAATATGCCAATTTCACAGAAACAAATTTTTCAATGTGTGAGAAAGTATAATTTTCAAAGATTTTTCTATCTCAAGAGCATTCCAGACTGTGAGTTAACTTGCCACTTAAGAATGTGTAAAAAAAACCTGGTTTGGAAACAAAATGCTTTAAAAGGATGAAAACAAACATTGGTTTTGACCTGATCCAAAATAGTATCCATTTTGTTTTATTTTGTCTAGTAAAAAATCTTTGCTGTTTCACTCTCTCATTTTTGTACCAGAATTGGGGAAAAAGTGTGAAATTTTAAAATTATCATGGTTTAGAGGCATTTTTCTGCCAGTTCTGGTTTTGAGTTATTCACCTCTCTCTCATTGCCATCAGAGAGAGCATAAAAAATCCCCATGCAGTCTTAAATCTTCAATGTATTTTATTTGTATTCAATAAATTTTATATGGAATTAGGAAAGTGCAGGCCAATGCCACCTGTTGGGGACAATTCCTCCTGGGTTTTCTATGGAGGTGTCACTTCATAAACTGGGAGCAAAGTCCACTGCAGCTGAAGCTCTGCCCATGCCATCATCAAAATAACCCCTGAATAAGGCAGACAAATAATCCTGAATTGCTCCTTCAGGATGCTGGAGTATCTAGAGAGACCAACCAACTTCTTTGAATATCTAATTAACTTTCTTTCCCCTACAGAACTGTATTGGATGTAAAATTCATTTTCTAAACATGAAGGATGCCTCCAATCTGTGATTCTTCCAAGGCTTGATTTTGTAGACAGAAAAGCTGATAGTTCATTGACCTTACCTAGAGTTGATATTTTCTATCCTAAGAAAAATACTGTAATCAGAACTGACCTTCAATAATTGCCCAGTCTCAAGGACACCAGTACAAATACAATTACAGAAGTGTTTAATCATATCTCATTTAAAGCCCATAATGCACACTTAAAATGATAACAGTAAAATATTTTACCAGCTCAGAATTAAACCAAGATTATCAAGTTTGCTTGATTAAAGTTATGTATTTAAGTCTACAGAACAATTTCTTTCAAAACACGCCTTCCATCCCTGGAAGTGTTCAGGCAGGGCCACATTGGACAGGGCTTGGAGCAACCTGGGATAGTGGAAGGTACCTCTGCCAAGGCAGGGAGTTGAAACTGGAAGATTTTTAAGGTCCTTTTCAACCCTACCATTCAGTGATTCTATAATTCCACCATCACACAGGTTGGCAGCACTTTTCAAGGTTCCAAGGATGGTGAATAGTTTCCATACAACACTTCTGGTTTTGTTTTGAGATATTCTAGATGAATAAAGTAAACTGTAAATTGTTTGGTTAGTATAAAAGTTTAAATGCTCGAGGTACCCCTAGCTTTCTATGCTACTTCAAATTTTTGCCAACTTTTTTCATAATTACAGGATTAAATAAAAATCAGTTTTAGCGGCTTTAAAAAAGCTGACAGTCTCAATAACAGAAAAAGAAGTTTCAATATTTTATACATCAATAAATATTGATTTGCATAAATCAGACACAGATTTGTACCTTAGATCTTAGGGCTGACACCTATTCCCATTCTTCATCAAAGACATTTATTTTAGATAGGTGTGAAATGTGTGTCCAATGCTGAATCATGTCATTTCCAATTTCTAAATCATGTCATTTCCACTTTCTAAATCATGTCAAGGTCCAGATTGTTAGGAATACAATACACTGAGTGGAGATTTTTGTTATTGTTGTTGATTTAATCTCATTTCTTTGCTATCAACAGGCATTTTGCCATTTTGAATTCCTTAAGCACCAGATCAGCCCCTCAAGGAATGGGAGTGTGTGACGTCCTTTCCGAGGTTAACCCAAACCTTCCATTTCTATGGCCTATTAACCACAGCAGACATAAACAAAAATACAAATCCTTCTCATAGTTCAAAGAACTGCCTACATAGGGGTGATTTTCCAGGTCTCAGTTGCAGCTAAGTGCACCATGAGATTAAGAAATGTCTTTTCCCAAGCAGTTGCTGTGCAGGTGCTTCATCCAACTGTGACTTGGCAAACTTTGCTGTAGGTTTACACAGTCCATGATTTTAAGTATTTCTCAAATACTGCATGGCAGTAATTAGCAGCCAGAGGCAAAATAATCATTGCTAGATTCATTTAATGCTAAAGCCAAAACTAATATATTTTGTGTTGGTTGAAATGTCAGACCTTATCTGCGTTATTGTAAGATCAGATGGGAAAAAAAAAAAAGTGCTTTTAAACATGGTTCAGAAAAAGCCTCCAGTTTGCAAATACATTAATCAGAATGTAAGGTGTGCCTTCTAGCGGATAGAGAGGGACATCTGAAATGAGCAGGTTGAGCTAATATATCAGCATTATTGATTTATGAGGGAATGCTAATAAATAAATCAGAATTAAAATTAATAAATTGAATCAATGTTGAACGAATTTGGGTAAACATTAATATTTTAGCTCAATTAAAGTCATGGGACTATTTTAACAGAAAGGTTGATAATGCTTCTGATCAAAAATTTTAAAAGCACAAAAATAAAGAGGAGGTGTTTTCTTAAGGCCCATGATTTCCTGTGAACTGTTTCACTTTCTAAAGCTTTCTAAAATTTAAGCCATTTTTTGCATCTAAAGAGTCTTAAAAAGTTGTTTCTAACAGTTTTATGAATCTTGAAGTCTCATCTTCACATGTTAGAGAAGCTACACAGTAATGCAAATCTTCCCCTGAGTGGGTCCAAAAATGTGTATGACTGCTTTTCCTACCCATCACACCACAGGAGCAATTTCACAGAATTACAGGATCTTAGAATGATTTGGTTTGGAAGACACTTTAATATTCACCTAATTCAACCTCCTTGTCATGGGCAGGGACACCTCCCACTAGAATTTTCCATGTTCTAGCTGCCAAGAAGAGTGTCCTCTGAATTATGGTAAAAGAACACTGAAAGATGTCAAACAGCCAACTTCTGCTTGGTCGCTTTTGTTGGTGGTAGATTTGGAGCATTAGAAGTGGCTGAACAGATCTAATACTTTTTTCTTTAAATTTTGGAAAAAAAAAAAAAAAGAAGAAGAGCTGTTCATCTCAGACCTTGTATGCCACATTTCAACAAGGAGTGAATTTTTACGGTCAAATTACAAGCCCCTGAAAATAGGAGTTTATAATGGGAAGGCTGATACAACCGTAACTATGGTATTGCAATTGCATCACTATAAGAAAATTGGTTTAGATAATATACCCTTCTGGAATGACTGCAGTTCTAAATGATCCTGCATCTCCATAAATCTCAGCTAACTCAGTAATTCAAAATTACTAAGATTTAAGTTTAGTACCAATAAGCAATAAACTTATGGCTATTGCTATAATAACCGCTGGTCTGTACTTCTTTATTTCACGGCAGGTGGTCTTTGGGCTGGTTTGCAGCCGGAATGAAAATACTTCCAACTAATTGAAAACTAATTCCTGAAGTTGAGTGGAGGCACATTTCCAAACTTTCATACAATTCCCTTCCACTAACAAAGAGCTTGGTTGTTGGGAGTTTTTTTTCCTTTCCCCTTTTCTCTTTAATCAGTGCCTAAGCATATTGTCCCTTTTTACACTGTTTTATACTAATATATTATATGATGACAGCTGACTCACTGTATTTCTGCAAACTGTCAAGGGAAATGCACTGAGGAACATGTAAGTTCCTCTAAATACACTGAGTCCCTTTACATCATCCTGCTCCCCCCCACGTCTCTTATACACCTAAAATTCCAAATGCTAAAACCTCACGCCTGAGTCTCCTGTCAGACTGATCAGCTTCATGCAGGCATGACTTTAGTGACTGATTCAGGCCACCAAAAAATGAGAAGAAAATGAGGTTAATAAAGTCTAATTCCACAATTTAGCAGAGTTTGAAATCTCATTTCCCTTGGGGTGTGTCTGAAAGTTATTGAGGGGCTGGAGCATGTGCAGAGAAGGGAATGGGAGCTGGGGAAGGGTCTGGAGCACAAGTCTGGTGAGGAACAGCTGAGGGAGCTGGAAAGGGGCTCAGCCTGGAGAAAAGGAGGCTCAGGGGGGACCTTCTCACTCCCTGACAGGAGGAGACACCCAGGTGGGAGTCAATCTATTGTCCCAGGCAACAAATACCAGAAAGAGAGGAAAAGTCCTCATGTTGTGACAGAGGAGGTTTGCATTCAATATTAGGAAAAAACACCCAAGGAAAGTGTGGTAAAGCACTGGAGCAGAGTGCCCAGGGAAGCGGGGGAGTTGCCATAACTGGAAGTGCTCAAACAGTATGTGGTTATAGCACTTGAGGACACAGTTTATGGTGAACATGCTGGTGGTCCCAGTGGGCAGCTGGACTGCATGATCTTCAAGTTATTTTCCAACCTTAATTCTAATGATTCTGTGATTGGAGCAACACCCAGCCTTTCATGACAGGGTAAGGCACAGAATCATAGAATCACAGAATGGTTTGGGTTGAAAGGGACCCTAAAGATCATCTCATTCCAACATCCTGCCATGAGCTGGGACACCTTCCTCTAAACCAGGTTGCACAGAGCCACATCCAGCCTTGGCCTTGAACACTTCCAGGGGTGGGGCATCTTCTTCCTGGGGTCCAGCAAGAAACTTTTGATTAATTGGCTCAGCTATTTAATCTTTCAAGATGCAGCAATAAAAAAATATAATAAAATTAGAAACTAGTTCTTCCATTCATCAAACTCATGTATGTTTAAGTGCTCCTTGCTCTGCAGCCACAATACAATCTCCTAGGAAGCAAAATCTGAGATCTTTCAAATACATAATTAAAAATTGGGTTTTATTTGCTGCCAGCATTGCATGGGACTCTGTGAAATACACTCAACAAAATCCTGTTAGCTGTGTCCCATCAGGCTGAGGAAGGTGATCCTGCCCCTCTGCTCAGCCCTGCTGAGGCACATCTGGGCTGCTGTGTCCAGTTCTGGGCTCCTCCAGACAAGAGAGACTTGCAGCTCTTGGAGTGAGTCCAGAGCTGGGTGGCAAAGATGATGAAGGGCCTGGAGCATCTCCCTGTCCCAGAAAGGCTGAGGGAGCTGGGGCTGTTCAGCCTGGAGAGGAGGCACAGCTGAGAGGGAACCTCATCCCTGGGTGTCCCTGTGTGCAGGGAGGGCTCCCAGCAGGGCCCAGGCTCTGCTCCAGGGCCCAGCAATGGCACCAGAGGAACGGGCAGGGACTGAGCCCAGCAATTCCACCTGGACATGAGGCAGAACTTCTGTGCTGTGCAGTGACCAAACACTGAACAGAGACCAGAGAGAGTGTGGAATCTCCCTCACTGGAGATATTCCAGAACTGTCTGGACACAGTCCTATGCTCTGAGATGACCCTGCTTGAGCAGGGGGTTGGACCGGATGAGCCACTGTGATCCCTTACAGCCTGACCCATTCTGTGTTGGGATAAGCCAGCAACTGACTTCTGCCAGAGTTCGGCCTCTCAGACTGCCTAGGTAGAAACCCCACAGGGTCATTATTATTTCATAGAATCACAGATTTATAGAATGTGCTGAGTTGGAAGGGACCCACAAGGATCATTGATTGCCACTCCTGGCCTTGCACAGAATACTCCAAATCTCACCATGTGCCTGAGAGCGTTGTAAAAACACTCCTTGAGCTTTGTCAGCCCTGGGACGTGATCGCTTCCTTGGGGAGCCTATTCCAGTGCCCAGCCATCCCGTAGGTGAAGAACTTTTCTCTAATGTTGAACTTCAACCTCCCCTCACACAACTTTCAAGATACTTTCCACTCATCCAGATCACCCATTGTTTTGTTCTGTGGTTTGTGGAGGCAAAGAGCTGCTGCAGTTTGACTCCAGTTTACAATCGATCGTCCATCACACACATGTTGGCATGAGGGAGGGTAGGAGTATAAAAAGCTGGGGATAGAATGTTCTGGCAACAGCACTGGGCTGTGTAAATGAAAGTGAACCTGGAGTTACTACGTTTTTTCAGGTTACCTTTCTAAAAAAAGCTTGCATGAGAATTTATGAGAATCTAACAGATAGCTGAGAATGCTCCAAGTACTAATTTTCTGAATTCAGAGATTTAGAACTTTCTTGTTTGTTAAAGAATAAGGCTTAATCCCATACTCAGAAGTCAAAGTATAACAACATTTTCAGACATTTTAAAAGCCTCTGAAGGCCTGACTCTGAACCTCAACCCTGTGTGTGAGTAAACCTTGTGAGTTTACCTCCATGGAAAGAGTTGATGAGGTAACAGTTATCATGGAATCATAGAATCCCAGAATGGCTTGGGCTGGTAGGGACCTTAAGGATCACTGTGTTGCAGCCCCTGCCACGGGCAGGGACACCTTCCACTATCCCAGGCTGCTCCAAGCCCCATCCAGCCTGGCCTTGGACATTTCCAGGCATGGGGCAGCCACAGCTGCTGTTGGCAGTCTGTGCCGGGCCCTCACCACCCTCACATTTTGGTATCTAATCCAAACCTGCCCTCTTTCACCTTAAAGCTATTTGCTCTTGTCCTGTCACTCCATGCCCTTGCAAAAAGTCCCTGTCCAGTTCTCATGGAGCCCTTTTAGGCATTGGAATGGGCTTTAAGTTCTTTCTGGAGCCTTGTCTTCTCCAGGTTGAACAACACCTACGCTTTCAGCCTGTCCCCACAGCAGAGACAGCCCTTTGATCACATGGGTGGGCTCCTCTGACCTTCCTGTGCCTGGGCCCCAGAGCTGGATGCAGAGTTCCAGGTGAGGTTTCACAAGAGCAGAGCAGAGGGGAAGAACTGTTGGCCACTAAATGGAAAACCTTACAAAACAGGTCTCATTCTCTGCATCTGTGAAGTCTTCCCTTGTTGATGAACCACAATAAGACTTTGTCCTTCTCTCAGAGCCTTTTTTCCTCTCCTCTGGAAAGATGAAAATCTGGGGAGGAGGAGTTTATAAATAGAGAAAACACTACATAATTTAGAAGACAAATACAAAAGCACAAGTAGGACATTTGTGTAGAAACGAAAATAAGTCTCCATAAGAGCCGAGGTGAATGGCAGAGAAAGCCCTAGGATGATGAATCATCTTCCTGCTCTCAGAAACGAAGACATTTGCAAAGCCCAACTGTCAGTGCCTGGTTGGTGAGCAAAAGAGTCTGAATTCATCAAATAAAAGGACAAATTGTCTACCAATGGAAAACCATCATGCTGTTGACTTAAGTTAAACTGTGCCAGCTTGTGAATTTACCCAAAACTGGTAGCTCAGTTCTTTTTGGTAATGACCTTGAATAGATTCAGACTGGTGTGAAATAGATGGAGAATGGTCTGTAGCCTGTTATCAGCGCATTTCCCTACTCCCAGCCTTTAATCCCATGAGAGTAGCAGAAGCGAAAAGGTTTCAAACTTCTTATGAAAATATTTTTCCACCATGCCTGTTCCCTAGCCCTGTCTGTTCTCCTTTCTCTCTGCATAAGCAGTTTTAGACTTTATTTAAGTGTCGCATTTCCAAGCGTTCACGACTCTGTACAAAGCTCGTCACACATCACTCATGCCTTATTTCACGGGTTGAGCTGGTAATTAGCATATTTCACAATTAGCCAGTGTATTTGCTTTGCTAATTTCATTCCATGATGAAGGTGCTAACTTGGCGTGAAGCTGTAATGTACTGGTTGATTTATTAAGCTTCCTCTGATGGATGAAAATCACATGCTGTGCCTTTACTGTCGGGGAAAGTTAACAACATCCATTTGTAAGAGATGGTATTTGAAAAGTGATGTTGGTGTGATTGAATGTGTGAATCTGTAATGAAGCCAAGTCAGATAGCTCCTTCCCCATAAAATAGTATTCAACTTCTGTGGTGGCTCCTTTTGAAACTGGGCTTTTCTGCCCAGATTCCTCCCCTGAACTATTCAAGTACCAAATACTCAGCAGGTATTTAGCACTCAGGTTTGTTTTAGGCTCCTGTTTTCCAACAGCTATAGAAGAGTCAAGTGCCTAAATCCTCTATGAGTCAGAATCCTAGATTGAGTGCTGACAGGACAAAGCATTTGCTGTTCTTTTCTTAACAAAGCTGCACATAAAATGAAGAATTGACCAGTCAGGCAATTTATCTGTCAGGTTTTCAAGACATCTTTTTGAGAGAGAACTCCCTGGTCCATGGCCTTTGGTTGTGAAACCTGGTGCAGTTATGTCCACATACTCTCCACCTTTCAAAAAAAACTATTTTGCAGTTTTAACCATAATATGGAACCAATTTTTGTGAGTTAATTCTTTGTCCACAGAGCCCATGCGTAGACAACATAGGAGAGGTCTGGCATAGGGAAAGCTGTTTTCATGACCAGTGTGTGGTGTGATGTAGGAATACACGTGATGCTGGGCAGTGATGATGGGAGGAGCAGCTGAAGTGGTTTTGTTCTCTGCTAATTCTGCATTTTGCTTTTTTAGGATTCAAAGGATCCTTTCTACTCCATCCAGCACGGTTAGCCAGTTTGCATGTAATAAATTTTTTTCTCCATACTTTAAATATTCCTGATTTTTTTGCACATTCCAGAGAGGATCCACACTCACCTGAAGTGATGTTTCTTGTAGAAGAATCACACCTCACTCCACACTATTCTGTGGCTTAGGGTTGAGCTATCTTAAGTCCATTCTCCTTCTAATTTCCCAATATTTTCCTTGATTTTAACAGTTCTAAAGATTATGTGTTGTCTGGACAAATGTTTTTGAGAGAGCACTATGAAACTTCAGATGTCTGTGCATCCAGACAGAACCGATTAAATTCAATCTTTCTCTTAAGTCATCACATTTTATATCTGCATTTTCTCCATGCATCAGATATGAACTATTGACAAATCAGCTCTAACCTGTCTTGTCAGCAGAGTTTAGGGTTTCAAAGAAATCATATTGTTCTGTATCAGAATTTGCAAGTGTTTCACTACAGTAGAAAGCAGAATGAAAGAGGAAAGAAAGGGTTGCTAAGGCAAAGATCACAAGAATTAAGCTACCTCAGAATGAGGATTAATTTAAGTAAAATTCTGAAGATGAAGTCAGCATGAGCTGATGATCTTCATGTTTTGCTCTGATTTTTCTGCCTCTTCATTCTCTCTGTGCTGTATTCATTGCTTTGTAAAGCCACACAGATTATTGTAACAGTACTAATAAAACAAAAAACTCAGATGCAGGAAATATTAAAGCAAAATCTAAGATCTATGTATGCTTCTAAGGATGTGTGTACCTCCCCAGTCAAGCATGCGCTGTCTCCTTCAGCAGCTTAAAGACAAGCAGAGATTTGGAACAGGTTGTTTTCCTGAATAATGTTTGCTCCTTCCTGAATTATATTAGCAGGTTTGGGATCCAGGGGACTGTTCTGCACAAGCGAAAGCAGTTCAGCTGGGACATCGCCAGTCTTTCCCAGTGAAAAGCCAGGGAAATATATCAGGAACATTACTGTCCTTACTGACTCTGGAACGTCCTTCCACCAAAATGCTTTCCCGCGTCCCTTGCTCCCCCTTACTCCTCCCTCATCACCCCATCCTCACCCCTTCAAGCTCCTTTGATTCCCTGGCTCAAGCTGATTCTGTAACTCAGCAGAAGGCAGGAGCTGCTGTTTCACACAAATGTCTCGGTTCACACCTCCAGCTGGGCTTAGAGACCACAGTCATTAATTACTGTTACTCATGTTGTTGTTTATGCTCCAAGACCTGCTTTTTCACCCCAAAAAAGAGTTACAAGAAGCTTTGGAGATGCCACTTGGCCAAGCTGATATCACCAAGGTGTGTGTGTGTGTGTGTGTGTGCGTGTCAGTATACTAAAGGTACCTTGACTGCTTTTTTGCCTGATTTTTGAACTGTTGGTTAGATTTAGCTGGCCAAAACCCTAACCCACCTACCAGATATGGAGTATTACAGAGAAAGAAAGAAATAATTTTCTCTAGGTTAGGGTAAATGCAACCTTTGAAAAACATATAACAGGGAGTTGCTTAATTAAATTAATCTGCCAAAGTGTTAATTATGTGATGTTGTAATTATATAAGAGTCATATGGACAGAAATATTTTATTTAAATATTTTTACATTTAAGACAACTTTAAATATTTATCTGTATCTAGCAGGCAAGCAAGGTATATTCCTCCTGCATTTTATATGAAAAATAAGGACTGTTTTTGTCCTTAACCTATGTCATTTATTACAATTGATTTCATTATCACAATTTCAAATCACTTCTCTCTAAAGGGAGTGACCCACCACTAGAGCAACCAACAGGCAAGAATCAAAATTCAAGGATTGTCAGGCCTGAAGGGCATCATTACCCTTCTTAATTCTTCTTAGTCCAGTAGGTGGACACACGTTACAGAAAAGAAAACATTTTTGCTGTAAAGTTGTCTTTACTGGTGAGACTGGTGATTTCCATGAGATTTTGACATCTTTTGCTGAAGAAATGAAGCCCATGAGATTGAAATGAGGCTGACTCCAAACTGTTCTGTGTGATCAGGTGAGGAATGTGCTGGATCTCTTACTGAGACTGAAAATGACTGGGAGGAAAACTGGAACTACCCCATAGCCAACACTTCTGTTAGAAGGCCTTCACAACCACTTTCAGCATTCCAGCACAAAACAGAAGTCCTTTTGTGCTTCTCCTACAGAAAATACAGCAATACAGTGTTGAAACATGCATCAGAGAATGGCGTGGGGGAGGGAATTTCTGAGACCTCACAAGTTTAGTAATGATCCCAATTGCAGGTTTGCTGCTGATCTCAGCATTTGAAGCTGACTTTTGATTTTTGCAGTCAGCAGGAAGCAGGGCTGGTAATAAAAGGTGGTGGGGCCAATGCATGATGCAATACATAGAGAAGTGGATAAAGGCAGGGAGATGGAGCAGTTATGTTGTCAGGGATGCCTGCTTGATGGAAAATTTAATGCATGCACCTTCAAGTCTGACAAAGCAGTGTGCATAAACTTAGATGGTGAAGGCCTAGCCTCTGATTTCTGCCCTTCTTTTCCATAATTAATCTACTATCCAGTCATTTAGTCTCATCATTCCAGGATTAATCTCCAAGTACCTTAGGCCTGCATCATTTTAGGGGCAGGGATGGGGTGGGAAATCCTACACAATAGAAGTGAGACACCATGACAGGACAGATACAGTGACATAGCAATAGGGCAAGGGGGGATGGCTTTAAGCCGAAGAAGGGGAGATTTAGATTAGATACCAGGAAGAAATTCTTCCCTGTGAGGGTGACAAGGGCCTGCCACAGGTTGCCAAGAGAAGCTTTGGTTGCCTTATCTCTAAGGGCTCAAGGGCAGGTTGGATGGCACTTGGAGCAACCTGCCCAAGACAAGGCACTGGAAGTGGATGAACAAACTTATTTAAGGTCCTTTCCAACCCAAACCATTCTATACGTGTTTCTAATGAGTGAGTCTCCTGTAAGACAGGTGAATCCATAAGTCTGTTGGGGTAGAAGTAAAGGAGTTTGGTTGTTCAGGCTGCCAGCTGGGGAAAGGTATGAACCAAAACTGAGTGCCGTGTCTGAAGATATGAGCCACCAATAATAATATATCCTGTTGTGAAGCCCAATATGAAGGTTGGACTTTAGGATCTTGGAAGCCTTTTTTGACCTGAATTACTTTGATTTTAGGTTTTATGATCCTATGACTGAGTGAAGTCTTGGGGGATAGGAGGAGGAGGGAAAGGGCACTGATGAGTGGGCAGAAAAGAGCAGGACAATTCCTTTGGCTTGGAAACTTTCCTCTCTGCAGTATCTAAGTCCTGACTGAAGGATCTACTGGCAGTTTCTGGGAGAAAAGCATGAAACTGTCACTATCCTGTTTGTGAGGAGACAAAAGAGTGACATGGGAGACAGCAAGGTGTAGAACATGCAATGAAGCAGAGTTTGCTCTTCCATGCACCCTGCAAGCTTGTCTTTCATGAAGGAAGCATCTTTCAACAGCAGCAATGGAGAGAAACACCAGAGGAAGGTCTGCTGTCTCTGACTTCAGTTTATTCACTGCAAATTGCATGAGGTCCAACAGGGAGAAGTGCCAGTTTCTGCTTTTATGTCACAACAACCCCTGAATCACTACGGGCTGGGCCAGAGGGGCCATAAAGTGGGAAAAGGATCTGAGGGTGCTGGTGGCAGTGGTTGAATATGACCCACGTGTGCCCAGGTGGGCAAGAAGGCCAATGGCACCTGGCAAGTACCAGTCACGGTGTGGCCAGCAGGGCCAGGACAGTGATTGTCCCCTGTGCAGGGCACTGCTGAGGCCACAGCTCAAATCCTGGGTCCACTTCTGGGACCCTCATGACAAGAGAGGCACTGAGGGGCTGGAGTGTGTCCAGAGAAGGAAACAGAGCTGGGGAAGGGTCTAGAGCACAAGTCTGATGAGGAGCAGCTGAGGGAGCTGGGGGGGCTCAGCTGTGAGAAGTTAAGACCTTGGGGGATCTTCTTGCTCTTTGCAACTCCCTGACAAGATGGAGCAGCCACGTGGGGTTCAGGCTTTGCTTCCAAGGAACAGGAGAGAAGACAAGAGTGAATGGCCTCAAATTGTGCCGGGGATATTTTGATTGGAGGTTGGTAACAATTGTTTCATTGAAAGGCTGGTTAAGCATTGGAACTGGCTGCCGAGGGAAGTGTTGGAGTCACCATTTCTGGAAATGTTTAAAAAACACGTAGATGTGGCACTCGATGATCTTAGAAGTCTTTTCAAACTTTGAGATTTTATGTTTCCAAACAAACTAGAATTGTTCCTTTTCCCGTAAACTCCCCCGACGCCACTAGATGGTGCTTTGAGCCGCTGCTAAAACCCTCAGAGCTCGCAGACGTGGTTTTTATCATCACGCAGGAACTCCAGAGCTTTGGGGAACAGGGATTTTTCCAGAACAGAAAATTTATCCCAATGAGAACAGACAGCCAGAAACGCAGATATATTCATAAGAAAAAAAAAAAAAAAAAACAAAAAAACAAAAAAGACTTTGCACTGGGTTCCTTCAGCAATATTGGTACACGTGTGATCCCAAAGCAAAAGAGCAAAAGGCTCTCCCCGGGTGCGCTGACAGCTGCTGAACAGCGAGGGACAATCTGGCCTGTCACAGCAGCGCCTTTTGTCGGTGGCACTGGCCGGGCTCCGCCGGGGCTGCTCGGGCTGGAAGGCTCGGATCAGCCCTGGGAACGCTGTGTGTGTCAGATTGCCCGGGAAGCGCCGCTCCTCTCCAGACTCCAGGACCATCTGGCTCCCGGCTCGGACAGCAGCCAGCGGGATGCAGGGGCTCGGGCAGCCTGCTGAGAGGGCTGGGCACGGAGCCCTGCAGCTCTGGGGACCCAGCAGGTCACGGAACCACCGGCCACACTTATCCCGAGCAGCACAGCCATCCCTGGGGGTGCACCTGCATCGGGAAATGTCTCCAGTGCTCCTGTTTCTTTGATAGTTGGCAAGGAATCCTTAAAAGCATCCCTGATTTCTCCTCCACTCTCACTTCTTCTCTTAGGTTGTGTCCTGGCCTGGCTGATGCTGCTTCTCTCCAGTCTCACTGGTCTGGACAGAAGATAAAATTGCAAAGTTTAGATCAGGAGGCTGGTGCTTCCTACAGTGTGGGCCCATCAGTTTTTATTTCCGTGGGCAATTCCATATCTGAAGAAAATATGGCACCTTTCTTTAGAGCCATCCCTCTGGAGAGAAGTCTGGACTTGTCCCACACTGGGGAAAGTTTTATAAACCTGGTTCTTTCACTGCTGCTTGTTGTAAAACAGGGGAAGTAGACACTGTAGTCAGAATGGCTGGAACTGTCAGCTTGATCTGATTAATGTCTCCTGGAGAGAATAAGAAGTTTCTGCTGTAACAAACAAGGGCTGCACTGACTACACTGATGTAAGAACAGCTGCTAAAGGCTTCACTCTTCTCAGCTGACACCATCTAGTATCAGATTATCTCTGTTAAACTCAGGTAGATTCTGTTAAATAATGCACAGCATTGCACTGGAAGCTGTGTCTGCCCCATGCCTGGAAGTGTTCATGGTCAGGTTGGATGGGGCTTGGAGCAACCTGATCTAGCGAAAGGTATCCCTGACCATGGCAGAGGGTTTGGAAACAGATGATCCTTAATGTCCCTTACAACCCAAACCATTCTCAGTTTCTGTGATTTCGAGATTCAATGATTCCACAATGTTACACATTTGCTAATTAGGTTACTATATTTTGAAGACAATTTTCATTTCCTGTCTCAGGGAAAATACAAAAAAAACCCTTTTGATGTTCAGAACAGTATGCAAGTGTCTTTTTTATTTCAGAGGAAACAACTCCTTTTATTGAAGTAGTTCAGTTGTTGCAACCATACGTTGCTCTCTATTTCACATCACCTTTCTCATTTCATAAAATCTTCCCAGACAAACTACATGGAAAAATAACATTTATATAAGAAAGTCAAAAACAATCAGAAAGTACTGCTGTTTTACAGATGTCCTGAGAACAAACCAAACAAATTAAGACCTTTATTGTTGACTTTGAAATTTTATAGATTTATAAAGGGATGTTTACAGTTTCTGACATCTTTTGTGCAATAAAGCAATAATATCTTAATATCAATATACCACTGTATTATCCTGAACCCCCCTGAAGTTCCATGAGAATAGATATTCCATGAACACAACATGATTTAAAGGCACCAAGATGAACTATTAGGGATGTTCATCCTTCTGTGTTAAATACACGTGCAGTGCTCTGCTGTGATTTGTCTGGCTTTGTCATGCACCCTTTATTCATTGTTATTCCTTCCTCAGCTGAAGAGAAAATAAATTCCATAAAGGAACATGGAACATTAATTTATTATTTATTTCTTTTATAAGTGGGTTATAGACCTCACAACATATTCAAGCCAACTTGCTGGGACAGCAACAAAGGAAGCCTGAAGGAGATAGATATTTTCTCATGTTAGACTTTTCTACAACAGAAGAAACATTTACATGGTAAAGACAAAGCCACCATTTACATTCCAAATTAAAATAACAGTAATAATATTTTTTGGCTCCAGATTTATGTTTCCATCTGGCTGAAGTGACTTGGCAACCAAAAGCATAAGCTTTGTTTCAATTCTTGGTATCAACAATTACCCTTAAGGCATATTAGGGAGGTATGACAAAAATCTAGTGAATGCCAAAAGCAGTGAAGCTTACTTATTGGCTTGCCAGCATGAGAGAAATATAATCTGCATTTTGTAAGTATGAATATAGAACAAGCCCTGGCATTACAAGCCGCTGTCAGTCAGGAGGAACTTCCTACTTCTTTTCAGAATATATTTTATTTTATGCCAATTTATTTTTGCAGCATGATTTACTGAACAGGGGATTAAGCACAATGGTGTGGCATAAAACAACGTATGTGTAGACTTTGAATACAGATGTTCTTATTCCACACCACTGCACTTAGCCCAGTATTCCTTGAGTAATGGATAACTAAGAATGAGTTAATCTCAGAGCTTTCTTGGGCATTAATTTTGCTGTCCTAAAAGTGACTTAAGAGAATTTAAAAGCCTCATGTAATTACAGGACTTTCATCTGGGGTGTCTGTGTAACAGAGGTCTCAGCCTTAGAGACAGAAATCTTTATTGATGCCTTTTGCATATTTTGAATCAAAATGTGATTCAAATAAGAAATGGAACCCATTACTGTGAAGTGGACAGTAATGAATAGGGTATTGTGCTCTGGGGTGATCCTGCTTGAGCAGGGAGGTTGGGTCAGATAAACCCATCAGTGGTCTCTTCCAACCTTACTCATTCTGCGATTTTGTGATTCCAGACTGGATCCTCTCCCTTTGTTTGGCTGTGTCTGTTATTTAAGCTGTTCAGTTCAATTCTGTTACCACAACTTTCTACACCCAGTTTTTCAGTGTTAAGTAGCTGTGTCCTGGTTTCCAGTAGCTGTGGAAGCAGGCAAGGTGAACAGAAGCTGGAAGACATAAGTGGGTAGATGGAATTTGAAATATGGGAACAAATCTTCTGAGACCTTTTTAAGAGAAACCCATCAGCTGTCTGATCTGTCATTTTGTGGCTCCTGAGCACTGCTGGGTGCAGACATCACCTAATCTGCCATGGACTTGTGCTGGGTGAGCACTGCTCTTGTGAAAGCAAATGAAGAAGCTGCTGAAAATACCACTGCCAAATAATCCAGGAATCTGGCTGCATATCCATGTTCTGATCTCATGATGTGAAGCTGGACACATTAATACTTTATTCTGTGACATACTGGGCCTTGGAGCCTGGCCTCCTCCATTTAAAAGAGTCAGACATGAAATATTTTCAGATGCTGATTTTTGTTTGAGTTTTTTGGTGGGGTTTTTTTTTTTGGTTTTTTTTGGGTTTTTTTATTTGGTTGGGTTTTTTTGTTGGGGGTTTTGTTTAACTTCAATTTTCTCTGAGTTACAGGACTGATTTTCTGTAGAAAGCTTCCCTTGTCTCCTGTTATTCAATGTAAGTTTTTCATGTCTTTCAGCTAAAGGCACAATGGGAGCAGCTTAACACAACCATCTTTCCCCTTTGACCAAATTTTTATTTTTATTAAGATTCACCTCAGAGGACAGTGATAGAGCTGAGATCAGCTATTGCACCAGGAGCCTGAGCTATCTTTGCTTTCATTTCCAGGCTGTGGCCCTGAATGCAATGAAATTTTGTGCATTATTATTTGCTGATTATGCAATTTATCAAATCCCAGCGAATAACAAACTGCAGTAGATTTTTGAGTTCATCAGGTCCATGCAGGTTTTTAGCCTCCTGAACTGCTTGGAGGTGGAGATTACGGAGAAAAAAAAACAAAACAAAAAAACAGAATTTGAACTCTGAGACAAATGTCTCTTTCTGCTGGCTTACAGTAGAACAAGTGTCTAGAGATATTTCTATGTCCCTCTCAGCAGTGCCATTTTCTTTGCCATGCCTTCTCCTGCCCTGAGCCCAGTTTCCCGGGGCTGTTCCAGGCTTTGCCTACAACCCTTCTCCCCATTCCATTGCCTAAGGCAGGGCCAGGCAGATCCTTTCCCAGTCTTCTCTGGAGTGATGGAAGCTCAAGAATCCCAGGGAGTCAATCCTGGCTGATTACCTTCTGGGCTACAGCACAAGAAGCGTGTCCGGAGGCTCGAGGGAGGGGATGGCCCACCTCCACTCCACTCTTGTGAGAGCCACACCTGCAGTACCCAGATCCGGGTTCCCTGGTACAGGAAAGACGTGGAGGTGTTGGAGTGGGTTCAGAGGTCCTTTTCCTCTAGAAGAGTTTTGTATTGACCACGGGCACAGGCTGTCCCTGGAGAGTCTGGACAACCCAGGTTTGGCTGCAGAGGCCTGCAAGGCCTGAAGAGGCCTGTGCCTTTGGAGTCACCTTGAAAGAATAGAGCCATGAAGGTGAAGAGAAGCCTGAAACTCTATCCTCTTTGTTTGTAATTATACCAATAGAATACAAGTTTAGATACAGGTCGAAGAATGAGATCAATTAGGTAAAATGTTCTACAGCAGAAAATATAAACAATTTTATCAGTATATAAGGTAGAGTTGTGATGAATAAAGCTGAGTCTACCATGAAGCTGTATCAGTGAGAGTGGTTTTCTCCAGTCAGCTCCTTGACTGGAACCCTGCTTCATTTTCCTATAAGAAAGGCAGTGAGAGTCTTTTCATGAGGGCCTCTAGTGACAGGAAAAGCAGCAGTGGACAAGGAGCAAATGTTTTAAACTGAAAGAGGAAAGCAGTAGATGCAATATGAAAAAGACCGTTTAAAAAATGACCGTCATGGGGCCCTGGTACAGCGTGCCCAGAGAAGCTGTGGCTGCCCCATCCCTGGAAGTGTTCAAGGCCGGGCTGGACGGGGCTTGGAGCAACCTGGGCTAGTGGAAGGTGTCCCTACCCATGGCAGGAGTTGTCACTTGATGATCTTTAAGGTCCCTTCCAGTCTAAACCATACTGTAATTCTCCATTCCTATAAAGGAATGTTAGAGATAGAAGGTGCTTTTTGGAGACAAAGAGACTGCCAGTCTCCTGTGTCCTATGATCCCACTGCAACTTCACAGTGTGATTGGATGTCAAGGGGAAGTTAGGGAAAGGAAAGGAAGAGGGAAAGACAGTTTTGTCCATGAAAGAACTTCCTGAAATCATTCAGTGCTCTTCAAATCTTCATCTTAACTTCTTGGTCTTACCCCTAAGCCCCCCTTCACGTCTCTGAAACTTCCTGCAAATCCACATCTTCATTCAGAACCCCACTGATCCCTCTTGTCACCCATCATCACATCAATCTCCATAAAAACCTTCACACTTCTGTCACAGCCACAAAATGCGATTTTTTGCCTAAAACATGTCAAATTAGCTGCGTACAAGACATAGGAAAAAAATTTAAGATGCCACAACAGCCTTAGAGAAATTACTAACAGTTGCAAACATGGGATTTCAAGTGAGTGCAAGTGCTTCTGAACATCTGTATTTGTATGTGTGCACGCACAGTGGGGTGCATCATACAGCCGATGTGGTAGAGACTGATACTGCTCCAACACTTGTCTTACCTTTCTAATTAAGTGTTGAGTAGTAAAAGAATTAAATTATGATGGTTTCTGCACCTGTTTGACTTTCCTCTTTATGACAAAACCCAGATCAATGCATGTGGGTTCATTGAAAAAGGGACTGGTCTCAGTTTGGAAGAAAATATGGTTGGTAAAATCAGAATTTTCTCATTCCCTTTGTTTTCAGTCTTCCAGATATATTTTCTGCAGCTGGACAGAGAAATACAGGAAACCAAATCAGATGTGGTCCAGGAAATATTTCTTTCACACTGATACTGCAGCCAGTCTACAGGAGCTCTTTTCTGAACACTGACTGAACTAAAACTGAGAGAAAATTTAAATGATGTACATAAACTTTATTAACCATCCAGTTAGGACAAGATTAATTGCAACCAGGGGCTCTCTCTGCCTGACTGTGGAGAACCTAGCTTTACAGTCCATGTCTAAGTAGAGGAAATGGATCCTGCCTTGAGTGACTCCCCAGATGTTCAATTCTCAGCTTCTATACCAGGAATATATGCTTAAAAATATGCTCAAAAAAATATGAGTTGAAATTTATCACAGATATGTTAAAATGAGAGAAAAACGGGAGGGGGGAACAAATATCACAAAAGTCATAGGATACGAGGACTTTCATTGACAATTTTATCTTAAATTTAATCATGATGGAACTGCTAATATTCTGGTTTTATTATGATAAAACTT
>VXBU01004753.1:1132367-1176263 GCA_013400315.1 Bombycilla garrulus | reverse complement strand
TTTTTTTTTGGCTTTTTTTTGTGAGGAGGGAGGGTTGTAAACTTTTGTGGTTACATTTTAGAAGAAAAGTAATGCTTGAACTAAAAGATTTGAGATTAAAATGACAAAACTCTCCTTTAAAATGTCAGTAAAGAGGAAACTATAAACTCCATCTATGTGTATATACTTGAGTATATGTATATGTATATGTATATGTATATGTATATGTACACAGACATACTGGTGACTATATTTAATTTATAGTTAGTAGACTGATGTTCAATGAAATTTCTCATCTAGATAAAAAATGCAGCTATTTCTTTCAACTTCTTTTGCCATGTGATTCAGAGGGAAGCACAAGAGAATAATTGTTCTCTACTTAGATACTACTCTTCAAGTAATTTCCTTGCACAGTAGCCCCTTGAAGTAAGCCCTGAAGGTGCAGTTCCTGCAGTTCTGGAAAACAACAGAGAGAAAATCACATTGGAAGCCTACTAATCTTCCTATTGTGGTCAAAAGAGGAAATTGGTATTTCCAGATTTCAGTCATCTTATCCGTCATGAAATACTAAAATCTCCAGTAGGAATCAGGTCATGCCACCTTTTTCCCATTCACTTCTAAGAGAAATCAAGCAACTATGGTGCAGGCATCTGTACTTACAGGAATGCCATAAATAATACTTTGTGCTGTGTCCTGCTCCACTTCAAGTGGACTGAATTTATGACATTCCTTTTATTTGTGATGATGTCAATGTTCTTGATGAAGTCTTCAGTATTTACAGAGATAAATCACTGAATTGCAGAATGGGTAAGGCTGGCACAGGGTGCCCAGAGAAGCTGTGGCTGCCTAATCCCCGGAAGGGTTCAATGCCAGGCTGCATCGGGCTTGGAGCAACCTGGGATAGTGGAAGGTGTCCCTGCCCTGGCACAAGTGATGGTCTAGATGACCTTTAAAGGTTTCTTCTAACCCAAACTGTTCTATTATTCTATTCTAAAATGACATAGCCACTTAAATATAGGTGTCTTCATCTGCCAGCTAAATCCCATCCTCTGCTTCAGTTGCACTGCTCCCAAAATTGTTGTTTAGCAGTGAAAGTGCTGCAAGACAAAGTTGTCAACTAGCAATAACACTCTGTTTTGAGAGATATTACAAAGGTGACAAAAACACCCTTCAGTTGTCAGTATAGTGTTTCCCTGCCCACCCACACAAGCTCCATGCCAAACACAGGCTACAAAAATCTAGTTGTGCTATTGCTTCATTTAGCATTAAAGCTGCAATTGATAAATCTAATTTTTATAGTTAGGATGCGTTTGCAATAATAGGCATAGTAGACTGGGATTATAATTAAGCACATTCAGTTTTGCAGGATCCAGGAGCTGTTGGTTAATGAAGTTCAATGTGATACTGTCAGTAACCAACATGATAATTGGTTACAGAGAAAAGGCAATTTCAACAAATGCTCCTCATGCAGGTGGCTGGGAGAAATTGCTTTCACTCAATTATCTCTTCAGTTATTTTGGATGAATGAGGCAGGATCCTTTAGCTCATTAAAAGCCCAATTCCACAATAAGTAAGTAAATATTTTGACACGGTGTTGAAACTTCTGCAAAAGCATCTATAATATTTATAAGCATTGGAGAGGTCACATATTGTATTATCATCATTTGGTGCATTCAGTGCCAACTAAAGGAAATTAATGTTTTCAGTAGCAAATATCACTGAAGTAATATTTTAATACTGCGAGTAGTCAGTATGCTCTAGAATATTGCCAGAGATTTTATGGCTTATAAATACTCATGTCTGGTATCATCTCTAAGAATGGAGCATTAAGCAATAGGAAACATTTGCCCTGGTTATGGGGTAAAGTATATGTTATCATGCACTGTGTTTGAAAAGCCATAGCTATCCATTTAGGAGGAGTAGAAATTGATATTAATTTACATCAGAGACCAGACTATATATTAAAAAAAAAGAGATATCTAAAGACTCATTTGATGTGGTTTGAGGTTCAAACATTGTCATCTTCCCTTCACCTCTGTGTTCATCCTGAAGGAAGAACAGGAGATTTCCAGCACTCTGCTGGCTGCCCAAAAAGCCAACTGTAACATTGGACTGGAGCATTTCAGAATGAACATCCACAGTAAAAAAAATATTGCCAAGATTTAGGTAATCCCTTCCTGCATTTGCATATGTTTTGTTATTAGTCATTCAATAAAATCACACTCTTTGATGCATTATTTATATCCCTGTTTCAGAGGGTTTTATGGAAGCTCTCCAGGTGATTCAACTTGCAACACTTCAGGGGATTCAATTTTTTTTTCCCTTTTCAGAGATGAGTCTACCACCTGTGTTCATCTAGCTAGTTGCTGGATTTCTTCTACCTCACACATGTATAAAATTCAAAGCTAAAACTTCCTTAAAAGTCTTCTGAGGAGACTCAGCCTGTGGCCATGAGAAACACTTGTAGCAGACGTGGAAAACTGCAAGCATTACTGGCAAACATCTCTCCCAGGCTGGCACCAGGAACCGTGACCTGCTGATGTTCAAAAGCCATCTGCCCATCTGGGAAACTGGCTTTGGATAGTTCTGACAGGGTGGACAAAGTGACCTCCAGAGGACTTTCCAACCCAGCTGTTCTAAGATTCTGTGTCCTCCAGACCACCAAGCTACGTGGCTGCTCATTTTCCTTGTATTCATGTACAATATTTATAATATTGTAACACCTGTTGAGTTAGAAAACAATTCCTAAAATTGATCTCAAAAGGGGAACCAAAGAGAGATCAAAATGACAATGGACTGAGTCTCATGGAGTCTGGAATTTACAAAATATCCCAGTTGAAAATGCAGGTCTGGAAAGGAAAGGAAAGGAAAGGAAAGGAAAGGAAAGGAAAGGAAAGGAAAGGAAAGGAAAGGAAAGGAAAGGAAAGGAAAGGAAAGGAAAAAGTTCTCAGAAACAGAGGCTCCAATTTGGATAAAGATTAAGTCCTTTTTATATCATAAAGACATAAGAAGGCGCAGGACACGACCACTTCATTGGATGTTTTTAATTTCAATTTTTCACCTGAACCAGCCAACAGATGACCATAAGTTTGGTTCTTTCAGACCATGTTTATTTCCCCAAACTGATTCCACTTTTTTGGCTGGAAAATGGCTGTTACAATTTCTTATGCTCATGAATGGTATCTCAGGATGCCTCTGGCTTCTGGGAACCCCAGCTGTACTTCAGGGAGGCAGTTGTCGGGGATGTTTGTAGTATGAAAATTTAGTTCCCAGGCTCACAGCTGCCAGGCTGACTGGAAATATCTCTGCCAGTATTTTCCAGCAGACGTGTTCTTCTGCTCAGTAATTTTCCCTTTCTAACCAGACCACCTTTAAGGCTGCTCACACTGAAGCCTCTGCAGGGAAGATCCAGTCTGATTATCCCGCCTGCTCCCCTTTTCCAGCTGGAAATTCAGTCCCTCCTGAAAGGATGCTGTTCTCTTAGTGTAAATATCTATCTCCTCATGTGTGAGCACCTCTATTTCTGCCTAGGAAAATGAAGGCTTCCTGAAAAAAAATCTAAGATATAACTCAAATTTAAGTAGGATTTAGGCTGGCTGTACTGTATATGTATGCATGATGCTGTGAAGCTAAAAGAGGTCAACAAGGCAGAGGTTATAAATCATCACTGGTCCTTTTCATCAGAAGAACAAACAGTAGTGATGATGATAAGAAATGCAGAAAATCTGGAGAAAAAAAAAAAGGAAAGGAACTGCAGAAACTAAGGTCTGAAAATACTGTTAGCCACTGAGCAAAATATCAAGAATGGCAAAAAAAAAAAAAAAAAGCCTTGTTTTGGACTCAATAAGACCAATCTACTTTCTGAGTGGTCTGAAGAATTCCAGCATTCCTTGAATTTTCAAGACTATTAGCCTGAAAATATTTTCCTTCAATACATATTGCACGTGCACTCAAGGCTCAATTTGCTCTTAGGTGCTCATGTAACAAAAGCAAGATCCTTGCAAAAAGCCTTGGAAAAATCTGTGCATAAAACAAGTTTCCAAGATAAATTTTATTTATCCTGTTAAATGTTTTACTTCTGCCATGAGCTGCCTTGAAGCACTGTCCTCATGATGCGCAAGGGAAATATTATCAGATATTTATGACCAATTTTTAACTATCCACAGTGAACCTGTCTGCTTCCCCCGCATTCCCAAGGATTATAAACCATAGATCTGCTGCTTCATATTACTTGACTAAATGTTTCGGTGAATCAGTTTCCTTTATACCTTGTGAAAATGAGCTTTTTTAGCAGCCGATTGTGAATTTCCTGTTTTTTTCTGAGAATATATGTGCTTATTGGTGACAAAAAGAAAATAAAGGATACGGGGGAGCTGCGAGAAGTCAGAAACAAGGACTTGTGGGACTGCAGCAGATCGATTTATAGTGCTTACAGATTGCATGCCCAGATAATTTCAAAGCACATGGTATGAAGGGGTCAGATCAGCCTCGTGCCAACATTTTTTGCAGCATCAGGCAAGACTGTCACTTAAGACCCAGCCAAGAGATTTACAATGTAAAATGGTTAGTGCATATGGGCATGAGATTGCCTAAAGTCCCCAGCTGCTAGCATAGACAAAGCCTTAATTAGCCAATAATGCTGGAAATTTGTGCTTCTCTGAAAGTTTTCTTTATTCAATAAGCAGTTCCCCAAATAGTACTGAATTGAAAACAACAACCAGTTTGACAAGGAACCGAGGAATGTGGCTTTAGGTCAGTATATATTAACTAAAAATTCAATCAGCTAGCTAAAGGTAAAAGTTTATCATTATATCTCATGAGACTTTTGGTACACTAAGTGACTGAGAACATAGTTTTTTTCAAAGATTAGATATCTGTGTTTGGGGATCTAATTCCTTAGCGAGAAACCTGATTACGTGGCCAGTTTTATAGTTTCAGAGAAACCCAGTTTCCATGAGGGATATGAGAAACTGTAAACACCTGTTCTGCAGACAAGAACTGTCTGTACACATATCTGGGCCAGGAAATTCAACAGGTTCTAGGGATTTAGACTCAGTTCTCAGTAGGTATCAAAAATAGCAGCTTCTATATTCAACTTTAGGTAAAGCCATCAAATGAGACAAAATCCCTTCAGTGGTTTCTTTTATTGTTTGAATTAATACCATTTGTTATCCCTTATTTTCCCAATGTATGAAACGGTGCTGCTGCAAAGAATATTAAACCTTAAGCAGAGAAGTGCACTTTATTTTGTATTTTAAATATGCAAAACAGTACAAATATGTTTGTTTGTTTTCCTCAAGTACTCCCTAACTTGTCTCAGATTCATGACATTCTTTTGCATGTAGGGAAAAGAAGAGCAGAAGTATAAAAACATTATTTCCAAAAATACAAGAATTCTGAATTACTTGCTGTGCTGGAGCAGAGTCGAAGTGTGTGAGGTACATATAGGTATGCAAGACCGATCATCCTAATGATGATAAGAACCATTGAGGTGTGTCCAAAATGGTTCTTTGAAATGCTTGCTCTGCCTCTTTTGTATGCTATGCTCTTTAATTCTGGAGAGGTTTCAATTGTTTCAGAAATTTTCCTTGACAATAGTGAGAAAGCTCTCATAATACGTTTCATTTATCTATGGCTAAAAATCCTTAGTTGAAAGCGGACACATCTCATGATCACTTCAATCCAGGACTGGTTCAGTGAAACTCAAATCTTCATATTTAATGGATCAGTGATATCTAGGACAGTAGTGAGAAATCAATCCCAGGTATTGTTTGAAGTACAAAAATTATCCTGCATTTGGAGAAAATTTGCCGTGCCAGACCTTTTGCTGTGCCAAACTTTTCTGACTTTGGAACAGCTGTGTGCTGCTAAGTACTATTAGTACCTACACTTGGCTTCAGAACTTGGTGAATTATGCTATAGTTAAGCTCTCCCTACAGCAGATAAGGCATGGAAAGAGTGAAACCAGCATTTCTCTTCCAGTCCCAACACTTAATGGAAGTTAGAATTCAGCTGTCTGAAAATTAGAAAAGTACTAGGTATTAGTTTCTCTCTTTGGGTTACAGCTGCAGTACCAGACAAAAAGATTCCTTGTCTTTGGAACAGATATGAAGAAAAGATTTTGTTCCATTTTACAACACTTCAAATTTCAAAGGGTGACTATTGAACTCTGTTCACACACCTTGCCCCAAAAGAACCCCCTGCAGAAACTGTCCTCAGATTTGCACAGTGGACTAAGCAATAAGTGAAGAGTTGATAGGAATTTTTGTGGATATTTGATGTGGCTTTAGCAGTGTTGAGCTGATAAATCTATTACAGGTACAGGGAAGGGGATTTGTCTTCCTGTTTGCTTATAAAACAAGTGTTTGTATTACCAAATGTGTTCATATTCAGTGCATAAAGGACTACCTGACACATCAACAGAGATGGGATGCTCTGTTATGGCCTTTTAAATCCAGAAGATATGTGACTTTCTGTCTCTTTAAGGAATAAAAGTGGTAAGTTGTGAATTATATGTCTGGGAATGCAATGACTTCCTACTGCCCGAATGTGATGACTGCTGTGGATTTATACCACAAGTACCAAAGTAGTGTCAAACTGTTACAAAAGCAGTGTCAAATGAGTCAATTTCAGTGGAGCAGGTGCAGATATTTTTCCAGTTATGTTGTCAGAACAGATCTTTGTGAAGTGAAACCACACATATGTCTGAAAACACTGGACTGGTTCCTGTAAGTGCATCACTGATAGAAATACACTTGCTTTAAGAGTGCTATGCAATTGACATACAGGAGGTTAGTTCTTGTGGTAAAATGCAATTTATTTGTGTTAAAAAATAATTTCCAAATCTATAAAAACTATGTTGGCTTTACTCTATACACGATGGCCATATTATAATCTTCCAGTTGGCCTTTCTTTTCTATTAACTCTTGCAGCCTATTAACTAGAAATGTGTCCCCTTCAGATTTGCTTGCAAATCTAATTCTTTACTGAAATAGCTAGACCCTCAAAATCTTTCTTTTTTCTCAATGTTATTTGCCTTGACACCACTTGAGAGAACTCAAGAGATGCTACTATTACAAAGTTGCTTCCAGCTTTTAATCACCATTGAATTCTCAGAGAATCTGCAATGTCTTGTTTTCCAGGTTTCTGAACACCTAAAGAAAATTCAAGGTATCTTGCCTAACTGCAGATTTCTAAACTTTAAAGAGATGATCCAGTGTAGTCTTTTCATTTTCCCTGGATAAAAAGAATCTACTGCAGGGAAGGTTTTATCCTACTTTTCAGACATTTGCAAAGTGGTGTAGAGTCCTCTCGCAGTTGTCCATCTTTCTTCATCTACTACATGGTGAGCCTACAGAAACTGTTAAATTGGACATTTAATCTAAGATTAAGTTGGGTCAGTTCAATTCTACTCTCTGCTGAACTACTGCATACTTGCATTTCAATGGAGTAATTATGAATCAGATGAAAACAAGAATGAAGAAATGTGATCTAATTTCTGCAAAAAATTTCTTTAAAAAAGAAAATACATATAATATCCTCTTTTTAATTCTGTAGGAGTCAAATTAAGGAACTTTTGTACCATATAGACAAATGTTGCACAGGAGCACACTCCTAACTTTTGCTCAGGTGGAAATTCAAGGACTTGTAGAACAGGAAAAAAAGGAAGTCTGGCATTTAAACAAACTGACATCTGTTTCATTAACAGACAACCTGGATAACTTGGGTTTGTGTGTAAGAGGTTTTCAATTGTCACAACTCTTCAAACTGGAGGAACTGTTTAATCAGCTCCAGAAGAGCATAATCTCTTAGTTTTGATACTTTCCCCTCACAGCACTTAGCAATGCAAACAATGTTATGAATACCTGGAAGCATTGCAGCAGATTCACAATAGCAACCTGTCTTAGTCTGCCCATGTGAAATTGTTCCTGAGACAAAAACAAACAACAAAATAAGAAACTACCAAGAGAAAATGGCTGTCATTTGGGAAACTCATATTAATTGCCTACAGTCGTAGTCAATGTGAGCCTACTCAGCAAGGAATATTTAACATTATGATTTGAGCGGTCCCCAGAAAATCAACTTCTCTGTTTTAACTCATCTGCACACTTTAACAACTGGCAAAAGAGGATTTTCACTAAGACAGTTGCTCCATTGATCTGGAAATGACAAGATTTAGGACATGCATTTACATAGAACAGAGGTGGGGACAGCTTGAAAAATTAGCAGAGTATGGAAATTTTCAAGAATGTAAACCTGAGGTTTCCATCATGGACCATATGTGTGCCCCCAACAGGCACTGCCAAATAGGTTATCCTGGGTAACTAAAGCTGTTTCACACTGGCAGTAAGAGAGTCTGAAAAATTAAAAGTAGAAAATGTTGAGAAGAAATGCAGGAGTTATTCAAGCAGATAAAGTTAAAAAAAAAAATAGAACAACAAACAAAACCAGAAGATCTCATCCACTGTGAACATCTCTATACTGCATGAGAATCAAGTTAATCAATCTCTCCTCAAGATATCTGGGGGAAAGAGGGAGATGGAAAGAAGGCAGAATGGCCCAAATCCTTCATATCAATCCCTGTGATCTCTGTGATTGTCATGGTGCTCTGATTTCCTCAGGAAAACCAATATATGACCAGTATATGACCAATGTATTTCTGTTGTAACTGAACCTTTCCCTTATCAGCAGAGGGAATTTCTTCCACGATATTAATGCTGATGAAGCTCTCATTTTCCTTCCTCATAAGCTTCAGACAATACATAAACCATGAGATGGGACCTTTTTTTTCTCTACCTCTTTGTCCCATGTCAATTTACAGCACCTTTCCCTTGTGTATTTTTTCCTGTATAGCTGCATACCTGCAAGAATCAGAGGTGTTGTGGTAATCAGTGCACAATCAATGGCAGTTCCTGAGATTTTGCTGGGTATTTAAGAAATCGATCATTTGGAAGAGTTGTAACACCATGTGAGTTGCCCTTGACATATCAAATCTCATGGAGATATATCTTGCTGAAACTATGAACTGTTTCTCAGCAGAGCCACTGCTTCCTAAAATAATTCACTGTTACAGGGCAGCTGAATGACACAAGGTTGTGCAACCACTTATGTGCAGAAAGAACCAAAGAAGAAAATAGGACATTTGTCAGTGCTGGCAGGACTGGCATTGCATGGAAATGGTACGAACAGTGATTAGGAAATGGTGGAAGTATTTCATTCCAGCTGTAAATAACTATAAAAATTTTCAGCATGATTATTTAATATGAACATGATTTTTCTTAGTTTCTCTGTTTGCAAAGATTCTGTGTTGAAGAAAAGCACATTCTCTGTTTCTTTCATAACCTTGTTCAAATTTTTAATTAATTACTCAGGAAATTTTTTTTTATGAAAAGGAGTTTCATCTGGTTTTGACAAAAAACAAAACTACAACAAACAAAACCTCTCAAAACCTAAATAGAAGGAAAAAACTTAATTTGAAAGTCAAAATTTTGAGAGTTCAGAAGAAATTATGGTCTTTTACTTCAGTGATTTTTAAGACAGATATGTGTGTCCAAGAGCTCTGCATCAATGTAGCAGTGGAAGCATTTCCAAAACCAATAGGTCTGGTCTTTGGTTGTCCAAGTGGATTTAATCCTCCTCCAATGGAGTCTTTTCCAGTCTAATCACTATAGGAGATCTATACAATTATCTTAGACCAAACACCAGGCTTGAAAATATGAAAACTTTGTTGAAAAATTATTGCACCATACCTAAATATGGGTATGTTATCCTTTGATATAAAAAAGAAAAATACCATCTGTTTTGCATAACTCTGATCAGTAATAAACCCTTGTTCTTTTCTAAATGGAGTGAAAACTGATATGAAGAAGCATTTTCAGTGCCACTATAACTTATTTCAAGTAAGGTAATTTTGGGCTGCATGTGCAGATCTGGTGAGTACAAAGAACCTATTGAATGGTGAGACAACAACAAGAGAGATTACAAAAAAATTAACAGTGAAAGAGCACACCTTTGTCTATAATTTGATTCCCAAATATACTGTTATGTAGCAACATGAGGGCACAGTGAATGTGCTCTGTTATTTGCTTCACGGTGGGCTTTGAGCCAGGGACTCATTCTGCCCGAGAGACAAAAGACACTCTGTCTGTGCAGAGACCCTGCATCTTCCCGACACGTTTCCTCATACATTTTGTGAACTGTCTTTCCCCTCCCCTCTCCCTCTGTTATGTGAGCTGTGAACTGCACTGAAAATCTGTCTGTGACAGACACTTTCAGTACTTGGTCAGCTGTCAGACAAGCATGAGGTGAAAGACTTCAAATATGGCATTGGGCTCACAAACACACCACACACACATAGAGAGAGAAACAGCCATCACTGGCTACTGCTCATGTCCAAGCGTGGAAAAACAACAAAATACACCAAACCCCCCCCCAAAAAACCCAAGAGAGAGAGAGAGTGCTTCTATATAAGTCTGAGATCTTGCAAACAAAGAAGGCATATTTTATGGTTTTCACAGAATCACAGGCACAATGTGTTGGAAAGAAGCACAATGGGTCACCTGCTCCAACCTCCCTGATCAAGCAGGGTCATTCCAGATCACTTTTTAGTTTCTGCTCCAAGTGAAATATTCTCTCTGGGCCCTGTACCATTACAAAAGAATGTTGTCTTCTCCTACAGCACCCTGCAAACACAATGCAATACTCGGGGAAAGCAAAGGAAACATCCCAGGTGGATCCAGCCTGAGATCAGATCCTGAAAAGCCTTCTTTGTTCAAAATCTCACCAAACAGAGCAACCAGGCTGGAGTACAAAAATGACACAAACTCCTTGATTTCTTTTTGACTCTGAGAGAGATATTTTAAATCCCCAGGGCTGCAGAACTCTTTCAGTTTAATTTATAAATCTAAACAAAAAACATGGCCCACATGAGTATGTCTAATATTCAGAAGTATTCCTAATGTCTCTGGACATCTGTAGAAAACTGAATTTTACTGCCAGGGATTACAGGAGGCAGAACATGTTCCTCAAGTGTAGACATCTACAATTAGGTGTGTGAATTTGAATCTTGCCATAAGCTCGCTCCCTGTCACTGCAGAGATACAGGCACCTGTTGAGGGTGTTTCACCCTTTTTTAAGATTGAGAAAAACATGTCAAATATAAATTCGATAGAAGTGTCTGAATTTCATCTTCACTGAGCCCTAAAGTGGACTTAATGGCTACCATTTAGACAGCTGGATGTCCATTCCTCTCCCTGAGAGTTATTCTTGGCTGTCTGAGATGCCATGTCAAATCTGAGACAGCCACCCAGGGCTGTCAGATATTACAAAACATCAACGAGAAGCTCAAACTATCTGAACCCATAGTTAATGTTGAGGCAGAATATTTTACAGCATCTCAAGATAGTGCTAGGCACTGAAGTGGAGATGAAATCAAATTTGAAGGAAGGTGACTGAATCAGACAGTGGGCTATACACAGCTGCCCAAACTTTGGTATTTAGTATGATGTACCCCCCAAAAAAGAGAAAGGCAGGCAAAAGCACCAGAATAACTAGCTCCTGGATATACTCAAACAGAGAAAGGCAGCAATTGACAGACAATGCCTGGTAAATCCCCAGAGCTGGATGCACAGCTGAGGCCAGGCAGTTTGACTCATCACACATGAAATAATGGGGATGTGATTCACTTGCCCCCATGCAGACATTTCGGGTTATTTTAAGTACTGCAGAATGTCCTACCTTGCCTCCATCTGACACTCCAGAAGGGGAGTCTCCCATAAGTGCTGTGTAATACCTGTTAGTACCGTGCATATGTCTCAAATATGCTACAGCAAAATTGGCAACAGACGTCCATGTTTCAGCAACAAAATCCTCCCTTACGCGCCCGCACTTCCAACTTCCCTGAGCATTTGGAGATCCCACCTTGCAAGTTGTCACCCAAATAGCACAGAACAGCGTCAGCCAGGGATGGCACAGAGCAGTGCAGTCTGGTGTGCAATCCAAGATGCCCTCATTCCCAGGCACTGGCAGCACATGGCTCCATGAACGGAGACATTTGTTCCTTCCCTTCCAGCCATGAGGGCATCGGTTTCTTCTCCCAAGTAACCGGCAACAGGACAACAGTGCATGGCTTCAAACTGTGTCAGGAGAGGTTAAGGTTGGATATTACGAAGAACTTCTTCACTGAAAGGGTGGTCAGGCATTGGAATAGGCTGCTCAGAGGAGCTGTGGGGTCACTAGGCCCAGAGGTATTTAAAAGATGCACAGATGTGGCACTGAGGGACACGGTTTAGTGGTAGCCTTGGCAGGGTTGGTTGTTGATCTGAGAGGTCTCTTCCAACTTACACCACATCGATTCTGTNGGTTTAGTGGTAGCCTTGGCAGGGCTGGTTGTTGATCTGAGAGGTCTCAGATTCTTGCAAATAATCCAGGCTTGTTCACTGTTCTCTGCACTTAATGCTGAGGACATACCCAGAGAGGATGCTCAGCCTCTTCTGGTGCATGTTCAGCATAAGGGTTGATATCTGCCTCATGCAGTTCCCCATGATGACATTTTTTTCAAGAGAAGGTGAAAGGAAATCCTGGCTTTGTGCGCAGAAGTTGAGTTCCATCTGTGACTGAGCCACAACCTTCCTGGATATGGCAAGCAACTCTTTTCCTCTTATTTCCTTCTATCCCATCCTGTAATTAACATTACTTCCCCTTTTCTGAGATTATTTGACTTATCAAATATGTCCAGAATGATGCTTATCAAATATGTCCAGAAATATCTTTACAACTGAAATTTTTAGAATCTTTGGGAGTTCTTGACAGAGAGACAATAATCAGATTTTCCTCCTGACAATGCTGAATTTTTTCACTTCCCTCCACCTCTCTGTTGCTTCTTATTTTATTTTGAGATGAACACCAAGAAGCCCCAGTTTGTCCCCAAAAATTCAGCCTTCATGTAATAACTGAGTTTGCTTTTTCTTCCACAATTTAGCATTTAGCATTCTCTCCCCTTGCTCTGACTCTGACTGAATTCTACCTTTTCTCAGACTGTCTTTAAAAGTGTGTCTCTCCTCAGTGTGAGAAACCACCCAAACCAGAGAGGAGCTATAGAATTTCTCTGTGAAGAGAAGAACAGAAAAGATATATTCTCCAGGGATGTTCATGAGTTATTTCCTTCCTTCACAAAGCTTTCCTCAGCTTCTGCTATACATTTAGCCTGACAAAGTGAGCCTTTAGTATCCTTTTCATTAAGAAGTTAAATACAAATAATTAGAATAAAAAGACATAATTAAAAATATAAGAGACTTTAATAAGGCCATTCAATAATCATAATATTATGATTACAGGTACTTCTAGGACAACATATGATTTTGTTTAGATGTTAACTCTGTGATCAAAGGAAACATGTCCCAAAGATACCTGTAAATTATTAAAGTCTGTGAATGGAGACTCACTCAAATGTAGATGCCCATGGTTATTTAAATTAAATCCATTTCAGGTGCATAAATGACCTGTAGAAAGTGGTCTTGATGGTCTTTGCAATATTCTTTTCTTCAGAATTTCTCATCATTTTTCCTGGTAAAATTTGGTTTTAGGTGGATTCAAAGGGAATGTGACTATATAAGCTATCGATGCAGGATATGTCCACAGATATAATGTACAGACTGCAAATACTTCTTTACAAAAATCAAAATGCACAATTTGGTAGAACTATATTTCCTCCCTACACTGTTATCACAATTTTAACACAGAAGTTCTTTAGATCTGTAGGTTGATAAAGTTTATTGCACTTTTTTTGTCTGTTAACATAGAATACCTGACAAAAAAAGGTTTACCTTTTATTATCTTTATATTCATAAGATTTAGCATGATGATGGAGACAATACTACTTCAAAGCCATTTGGAATTATGTACAGATACTTGATACGAATATATGATTTCAAACTGTAGAAGAAAAGGAAATTAGTCCCAAACATTGTGGGGTTTCTCGATAAAACTGGAAGCACATTATTCATAGAAATAATTATTAAGCTCCCCAACAGTGGAAAATTTGTGCTTGAACATTTCCTGTGCATGGTGTTAAGACAAGGCCTTTTTGTGAGAGGGAGATCAAAAAGATTTTGGGGGTTTCCCTTGCTGTGAGAGGCCACAAGGTGTAATTCTGCACTGCCATTAAGGAGGACCTAAATGTGTTCAGTACTTGGAGAACTACAAGTATTGGGGAAAAACAGATTTGCACTGTGAACAAAATTCTCCTTTTCTAGTGTATTTTCTTCACTAAACCAAGGAGAGTTAAATAAACACACACAGGGATAAAGAAAAACGGATTGGCAACAAAAGTTTCTGCCACTTAGATACCTTAAAAGAGTAAATTTTTAAAATCTATTTTCTTTATAATGTACCTTACTACTTTTAAACACAAGTCACTGCTGCTCCTGTTGGGCCTCTTGTTTTAGACTACCTCAGGGTTTGATCAGGCTAAAGACCTGAAAAATCACATTAGAAAGAAGAGAAACAAGGACTCCACTAGTCCAGTTCTTCAATCAGTGATGAAACTGAATTTTGGAACTTTTCCATGGATGTACTCTAAGGATTCATGCTCAAAAAAGGGTATGAAATATATATCAGAAATTTACCAAAACCCTCAGAATTCTTCTGTTCTTTTTTTTTTTTTTCCAGGCACAAAATGCTTATCATAAACCTTGCCTTCCATGACTTCTAACATTTTCTTCTTGACATTTTAGAATCAGAATTGGTAACAGCAGACATGCTGGGAATTAACTGTACCAAAGATCTAAAGGAGACATTATAGAAAAGTGTGGAATGGTATAAGGATGTTACACAGCCTTGCTATACTGTTAAGATAGTGGCAAACAACATCTCACCCTAAACACAGAGAAACTTCTTTCAGATAAATTATGCAAATTTAATTTCATTTTTAGCTGCATTTCTCTCGTGATTGCCTGGTCAAGTGGATCCTTGAAACAGAATCCTTCTAAATAAATGCACTGTTGCTAAAGGCATTTGCTATGGCAGAAATCTGAAAATACTAAAAAAATTAATCTTCTGCAGAGTCCTGCTGGCCTAGAGTTACTGGTTCTGGGAAGAGCTACAGAAGAGCCTGGGGTTTGTGCCTTCAGTCAAAGTTAGGGATGAAAGAGCCACTGACCCTTGAAAGAACCAGTATAATTTTTAGGATGAAAGTACCAAACCTCAGTGATTGACTGCAGTCTGTCTATTCCTAGAGATACACAGTGGAGCCTTCAGGCTGCTGTTTTCCAAAGGTTGTGCTGATGTCACAGTGTTTCCATCAGTTTAAATTAATTAAATCCCTGGGAAACACAAAACTGAGGTAGAAATAAAAGCCAAGGCATTAAGTTTCTTTAAGGATTATTAATACAGTTTGGAATCTCCATAATGGACTCAAAATATTTATCAAGCCTCGTAATCTGAGGCTGCATTGAATTACTTCCCTGAGATAAATGCAGATGATACATAGAAAAAAACACACTTTTGTTCAGGCTAATAAAAAATTATACGCTCTAGTAATTGAGAAAATTTTTTATAATATGGAATATGAGAAAAAAATGTGGTAGATTATATCTCAAATTCCAGTGGGAAAACAGCCAAGAAAGTTTTTAAGAGCAATACATTTATTGACCATTACATTTGTGTAACAAGAATGGAACTCCAGCTGGGCATCTGGGTTTTCAGTTTGTGGTGGACAGAAAATGAGAAAATTCCACCCATTTATAATGCAAGACTGAGGAACAGAAAGGGAGTATGGGGTTATGAAAGTAAAATATCTCAAATGTTTTGATATTTTTAATTCAGGTCTTTGCTTCATTCAGTGAACAGGGATGTACCCAAGGTTGGTCTCTAAGATGAATCTGGATGTTATCCACGACTTTAAAGACTCCAAAAACAATTTTTAGATTGATAAATTTATTTTAGCTTAATCCTAACCTATGATAGGTTATTTTTAAATTATCTTTTCCTCCACTGGGAAAAAGCTAATTTTTTCTACCTCTAATTCTCTCTCTTCAACCATGAAGTAGAAAAATACTAGGAGCATCTAGATACCTGGAGACTGTCTCCCACATACAAAAATAACTTGGAAGAGTGGAGTTTCAGAGGCTTTTGGGACATTTATTCTAAGTCAGGGTCACTGTGTGGCCAACAAGAACAGAACAATACTTTCAGAAGTTAATTTACTAAGATGGGAGTCTAAGATGGGAAAACAGAAAGGTGTCTGTCTATTGAATATTGAGAGAATCTGGACACCTACATTGTGTTAGATGTGTATCATTTGGACATCTAAAGAGAGCTGAGAGGAATCTAAATTCTTTATGTAGTTTGCTAGTGCTTTTTGTTCTTGCTGTGATAGCATCTGGGACCCTGCTCCGGGAACTCCAAAAGATGCTGTAGAAACAAGAATGAGCAGATGCTTCTCCTCCTAGATATTGGATGCCTGGATACAAAATAAAAGAGGAGTACAGATAAATAGAGATAGTAAACAGAGAAAATAAAAACAAAATAGGTTTGATCTATATATTAGACAGTATCCACAGACTAGATCTGGCTTACTGCACTGAAATATTTTGTAGGCATCAAAACTAAGAAACTGCAGAAGAAACTCCAAATGTTTATTGATCACTTTCCCATAACAAAACTAAAGATGTTGAAAATATACCAATTAAAAGGTTAAATTCATCACCAGATGCTAAAGGAGTCATGGTCAAAATCTGAAAAGTGAATAAAAGCCGATGTCAGGAGACAAAGAGAGGCTCTACACATGTGAAAAATGGAAACAGTAGCTTATGACTGATGAGGTGGAGCTGGCATGAAAATGTAGAGACAAGGAATTGTATTCTAATTAGCAATGCTAGGCATAAAGAGTCACTATAAGTGCCTGAGACTTAGTGGGATTTGTTAGAGAAGTGAGGTTTAGATAATCAGCCAGTTTGCAGGTGATGCCAATCTGAAAGGAGGGGCTCCTACACCAGGTGGGTGAGCTGCTGTTCAGAGGGACCTCAACAGACTGGAGAAATGAGCTTTCGAGGTCCCTTCCAACCTGAGATGTTCTGTGATTCTATGAAAATAAACCATAGGAACAATTTATGAAGTGTCATGACAGACTATTCACAGAAATGTTATCGAGGATAGGTTGTGACTCTGAATCATTCTCTCGGGTTTATAGGCAGCTCTTACACTTGAGTGGGGAGGTGATTCACGAGGGCTCAGTGTGTATTAGGCAGAGAGATGACTGACAAACACAACAGGATATAGTCTTTACCTTATGATCCATTGCTCACTGATCACTTGCACAGAACCTTCTCATTCGTAATCGTTATAATGATTATGCTAATAACACTTGTTTTTTGCAATTTTTGCAATTGTTACAGCAATTAGAGGTTCCCACTGTAATGTGAACTGAACTGTCATATCTGTCAACAAATAAAATAAGTCTTGCTTTGTTTCTCCAGTGTAAACAACATAAAATCACACAACCTTAGAACAGCTTTGGTTGCACAGGATCTCTGAAGCTCACCTGCTCCAGGACCATGTTCAGCCTCAAGTCTGTGCTGCAGAAGATTCAATCTCTGCCTTCTCCCTTTCCAACACAGTAACCCTTTGCTGGGCTTACTCTGTTAATGCCTTTCTTGTACTGGGGATTCTAAAACTGGACACAGCAGTCCCAACACCATCTCAGAATTCCTCAAAAGGGGTTTAATCACTAATTTCAGTTCATGCACTATGCAGTGGATAATCCAGGGCAGTTCGTTGTTCGTGATGACTCTTGTGCAACTTCTCAGAGAAACATTTACATTGGAAAAGACCTCTGAGATCATCCCTGCCCACAGTGAGAGGGTTGGAAGTAACTGATCTGTGAGGTCCCTTCCAACCCAAACCATTCTGTAATCAAGACCAACCCCTAATGTACTTTTGTGGAGCTGTTCCCTCAAAAATTGGTGTCTCTCAATTGTTTGTTTTCAGATATTTTCTGTCAAATCACGGCTCCAGCTTTTTGAGATTCATCTGGATGATATGGATCCAGCATATGGACTGCTCCCTGCAGTTTGGTGTCAACCCCAGACCTGCTGACTGTGTGTTCTTCTCCACATAATTACAAACCATCAAACCACCCCACTGTCATTTCATCTGGCAGAGCCAAGGTGCTGCTTTCCCAGGTGCAGAAAAGCAAAGGCCTGTTCTGAAGGCACAACATGAGGACTCAGGGAGGAGCTGAGTGACTGTGAAGAGGGAAGATCTGAATTTAAATAGAAAAACAGCATCATTTGATACAAAAGCAGATAATGACAGCTGCTCTGGTCAGCAGTTACTGGAGATTGAACGTGGACAGAAGCAGTCAGTGCACACTCAAAAGCCCTTCTGATCTGGCAGTGTTCCCATCCATCCCATCTCACCCCATGTACCCGGAAATGCCAAAACAAATATGTGTTTTTAAGTTAGTGCACATGGTAATCTTTTAATCCTTATCCAATATTGATAAAAAATGTAAATTACAGAAACATCCTTGTCTCCTTCTTTGGCTTTTACACTACAGGACCAATGTAAAGATGCCACAGCATGAGCAGGAACTTGGCCCAAGACTTTTTAAACTCCCATGGAAAAATCAATGGGCAAGATTCCATCTTGGTTACAACAATGTCAGTCTGGAGGCATTGTTAAATAACAGTAATAATAATTATAAACTCAGTAGCCAGCTGAGTTTATTTGCATGGCTGGACATTAGGGTCAAATGTTACTACAACTGGATGTGTCAATCATTAGCAGAGAGTGGTGTACCTGGCGTCCCCATTGACTGCAAATTTCACATTTGAGATGTAATACATCCAAAAATAATTTCAGAGTATTCCATCTCTTCCAGTACAAGAAGTAAAAGGAAATTAAAATGGAACACAAGCAACCAATATCCTTTTTGAATAAATTTAGGCTTGAAAAATACGCTGTTCTGTCTGGTCACTATGTGAATTTTGTAATACCTGTGACGTTGAATCACCTTGTCCTATCAGGAAACAGAAGAGCTATAAATCACCCTCCAGTGAAGAATTCCAGCCAATTCCACAACTACTGGATGAAGGACAGAAGAAACTTCTGATCTTCATGGAAACAAAAGGTAGGATTCGCCTTCATTTGTTGACTTAAATTATTGTGATTTTCTTCCTCTATTAAAATACAACCTATCATCAGAAGGCTTCTTGAAAAACTTAGGACAGTCACAGAAGACAATCTTATTCAGTGAAAAATAAGGATTATAGAGGCAAGAGTGTTACACAAGCTAAAACAAAAAGGTGGAGAAAACGGATGAAAAATCAAAACTACAAGAAAAGCTATCTGTATCAAGAGAGCAGCATCTTAGTAAATTATGTGTACATAGAGAAAGGGACAGAGAGACAGTAAAACACATTGAATGGGATATATATTCAGGTCAGAAAGTTCTGTTGGTTCATGTTTCTATCACCACCTATTTACAGTGGGGAAATTACCATCTTCTTTAATTGACTCCTCTTCTGCAAAGTGGCTGCTAAGTAGCCTTTGTGTAATAATGCTGTACAAGTGCAATGACAGAAACTTTATTCTCTTTCAGGTCTTTTTCAAGGATAACAAAAATAATTGGGATTTTTTTTTATGGTTATTCAATTAAATGAATAATTTAGGACACACCTTTTTATTTTTTTATTTTAGAAGGAGAGACGGGAAAAACATATTCCCATGAGTTTGCCAAACTCATACAAAGTAGGGATGCTAAAGCACCATCTTTCAGTGGCAGATCCCGGTATACAGATGGATTTGCAGGAAAGTCAGTAAGACTTGGCACATGTCCTGATTTATGTTTGATTGAGGGGGAACAGGGGAGGGGGAAAGAGAGACTGATTTTAGGACCGGTGCCTAGAAATTAATGCAGAGCAATTAAATTTACATCTCATAAACTGTAAGCATTTGGTTGAAATCAGTGGGATTGCCAAAAGTATGTTAATATCTTGGAGTGGGAAACCCACTGGGTCTTAAAAAGCATTCCAATGCCATTTTGAAAATTGTATCATGTATTAAATTACCAATTATATTTAATTGTAAGTTAATTCATAGAAAATATTACAGTGAATGAATACTTCGCCCGTGTCTCTAAGTTAGCTTGTTTAGCTTGGTTTGCAAAATAGAAAGCTTCGCAGTTTCAGTGAAGGGTTATTTTTCCTTTAAAATGTGCTTTACGTGCAAAAAGGGTTGTTTTCTATTTGCATCTCATCATATTTTGAATTCAAAAGACATATTTTTGCTTTAACTTGAGTACAGCTAAAAATAACCCCATCTCTATTTACTATCTAGCTAGAAATTAAGTGAAAAGCATACTTTTTCATGATACTGGGAGTATAACCTTTTGTTGCTAAACACCTAAGTCAGATAAAGTGCAAAGTTTTGTAATGACTTTAAGAAATATGCATTAGAGAAGTTAATAAGAAAGATTTTATTTTTTTTTATTCTAAAGCCCTTCTAGGAGGCATGGGTGATGTCAAAATTAAAAGTAAGGAATGTAAAGCAATACTAAGAACAGGAGATCAATAACTTATTCTATTAAGTATTCATATGTTTTCCCTGGATCAACTAGATCTTCCTTCAAATACAAGTGCTTGGAATAAGCCGCCCTATTTTGAAGGCTGTGAGAGTTTAATTGGACAGATGTGACCAGTTTTTCCAGTTTTTTGGCCTCTGAGCTCCAGCTGCCCATAGTCGCAGTCCACGGGCTTTGCTGAGAGCTGGAGCAGCATCCCTGCCTAAGGCTGGGCACTGTGGGTCACCCCCAGTGCAAGGTAAGAAGCTGGTGAAGAGCTGGGGCCTTGCTGCAACACCTGGAAAAGAACAGTTTTTATTAACCACGTGTTCTCCACAAGTACCAGTGTTCTCCAGAGCACCCTGTGTTTTATACAAACTGGTTGCCTCGAGGCAAAGGGGCTTTGCTGAATATGAAAGGATCAGCAAACCCTACTGGCTTCTCCCCAAGAATAATTTCAAACTAAAATAAGCAGCCCCTCAAAACCAAACAAGTTAAGCTAATAATATACCTCTGTGGTAACATGCCCACAAATTCCCTCAAGAGTGGGAGGCTGGGAAAATTGCCAGGACAAGTAAATTCCACTCCAGTCACCTGCTTGCCTGCTGGAGGTAGGTGAGCAGAAACAAGCTGAATGTAACTTGTGTGACTGATTGCAGATACCTGAACTTTGCAGTGACCTCCTGGGTCACTGGAGTGGTGCTTTGAGCCTCCCAGGCAAGTGGAGTTTTTGAGTTCAGGGTCTCGTGGATGCTTCTTCAATTAGAATCAGATATTTGTATAACTTGAGTTGGATGGGACTCACAAGGATCACCAAAGTCCTACTCCTGGCCCTGCATAGGAAATACCAAGAATCACAATGTTAGAGAAAGCTCTAATTTCTGTTGTCATTTCTTATTTCTTGTAATATAATCAAAGCTTATCTTAAAACTGATAATAACAAAAAAAAAAGCTTCCTGAAACAGTCTTTCCCAGTTGTTCCCCAGCTCAAATGCGAGATTTCACAGTGCTGTTCATCCAGCTCTGGATGGGTTTTGAATGCTGACTCCTACATCCGACTGTAGAGATCGCATGGACTCAGCGTCTTACTCCCCTTTCAACCAAAGCACCTCAGTCAGAGCAGGCAAAGGGGAGCAGGGGAATTTTCAGACTCACCTAGACACAGGAACAAGCTAAGAGCAGCATCCCATCCTATTCTGCAGTGTGAAAATGAGCAATAGGCTTCCTGTGGGAAGGGCAGCAAGAATACCTGTGAGTAACTGAAGAGATATTCCACCAGGGCTGCAGCAGGAGGTATGGGATGTAAAAAAGCAGCTGATTCACAGATATTTGGAAATAAAGAGGGGAAACTAATTGTATTATTTTAGTTCTAAAAATTAAGAAAGAGGGAAGGAAGGCAGGAAGGCAGGATGGAAGAAAGGAAGTTGAGCAGAAGCCAGCAAACACACAGAAGAAGATGTATTTTGTATTCAGAGAAATGAAAGGTCTGTAAAAAATAAATTAATTCCTCATTCTCACCTTTTCAGAGATGCTTCTGCCCGTGGTGTTCCTGTGTCTCACAGCTGTGCTGCCTCCATCCACTGGACAGGTAGAATACATACCTCTTAATTGTAAAATTTGGGTGGGCTCTGAGGCACTTGTACACGGACTGAATGTGGCTTTTCCTATGCACGCCAAACATGCAGAAAGAGTCTGATGAGATATTTAGGATCTGGAAAGCATTTATCCTTGAAGTCTGCTTCATTTCAAAGCAGTTGTCTGGTTCCACATTTGCAAAAAAAAAAAAAAAAAATCTAAAGATTCTGTATTAGTTGCAAGTTGGGTCAGAGATAACTGTATTTTCCAGAAGTTTCCATGCACACATCCAATAATCTAGACCTCCTAAAGATCCAGCACTTTCCCCAGTAACTCCACAGAGATTTACAGATATCATTTACCTACCTCTCTTCCTTTCTCATCCTACAAGTCCTGAGGTATTGCCTCTCCCTTTGCTCACAGTCCCATCTGCTCAGCCTGTACCCCTGATTTCCCTCAAACAGCTAAATTAACACCCTGAATGCACACACAGAGTGGTTCCTCCAAACCCAAACTTAGTCTGAAATCTGTAGTTTGCTATTTCAGCCTCAGAAGCACTGGATGTGCCCAATTGCTTGACTGCATTTCCTCCTAATTCTTCAAATTCTACTCTTAATGCTGCAGTCTGGACTAGTTGAGAATGGATGGAAAGAGGAGGCTGAGTTCCTCACATGGCTATTTTTTAATTAGAGAGTATATGAAAAGCATGAGAAATTTTATCAGTTATGACAGAATTGGAAGAAAATCTATGGCGTGAAAGGTATAAACATTTTCTGTTCAGTGGGATGTCCTGAACAGAAAAGATCTTACAAGAGGCCTGATCTGATCCTGTGGTTAAACAAGAGATTTCTTCAATAGAAAAACATTGATAGGATGTTTAAAACTAGACAGAAGAGAGACACATCATAAACACAATTCCTACATTCAAATGATTTTAGATCCTCTTTCCACAGAACCTCATTAGGAAGGTGTAATATTGGTAAATAAGTCTGGTTCTGTTGTCTAAACATACGAGTCTAAGGCACAGAGGCATTCCAGAATACCTCAGTCCTCCACAGAGGGTTGGAAGATACAAGACAGGAATCAGTGTTATTGCTGCTAAGCTCTACACTGTGGAACCACTCAAATGCTGCTCCGGGGAAGCACCCTGCAGACACTCTGGGGACAAAGCAAACCACAGTCCTTCCTCCCTCACAAGAATTGGCTCCTTGGTTGATAATAAAAATTTTGGTATTTTAATATTTCCTGCATAGGATGAAGGATTTAGTAACGTGCAAGTAAAACAGAAATACAACTCTTTTTTTTCCTTTTTTTTTTTTAAGGCAACTGAAGCTCTCAATGCTCTGTCAAGCAGCAGAGCAGAGCAGCAAAAGCTGATTGTTGACAGACATAATGCCCTCAGGAGAGGAGTAAAACCAACTGCCAGCAACATGATGAAGATGGTAAGTTGTGTGCTGTAAATCTATTTTTCATGAGTAGTAGACTCTGCGAGAGATACAGGACTGTATGCGGGGTCACATTGTTTTATTTAGCCACAGATTCCTTCTCCAGACCTCTCCTAAGGATTGAGCACAGCCAGCACCAAGAGAAACATAAGGCTGGGCAGGTGGAAGAAAAAAACTGGAAAATTTGGTGGTGTATCAACAGTAATGTCTCTTTTGAAGTAAAATTAAAAGGAGAAGAAAGATCCCTGTCATAATTAATTTCTTTATGATGCATTCTTCATCAGGCATCACAGTTTCTATTCTCTTGGTGCACAGTAACTTTATTCCTACCTACCTCTCCCCTCAAAAAATGGGATGTAAAGCATTCTGCATTTAACAATTTTTTTTCTTATTTAAATGTAATTTCTAAATGTTGCTCCTTTGTCAGGGGTTATTCATAGGTATGTGACAGATATTTTCTTCTTTCATTAAGGAATGGTGTCCTCCAGCTGCAGAGAATGCCCAAAATTGGGCCAATCAATGTACTTTAAGGCACAGTCCTCCTAATCTGAGGAGAACCAGTAAGTGAAGCATGAGTGGAACTGAACAGTGCCACACATTATTGATGTGATCAATTTGGAGTTTTACTTGTTGGGGGAGAAATGGGATGCAATTTTAGTTCATATTGAATTTTTTTTTTGTCATGTGACAAAGGGAATTTTCTGGGTAGAATTCTGCCCAGTGAGTGAGAGAAGTTCATCCCATTCTCATCCCAGTCTTACTAGGTATATCCCCTTTTCTACAGCAGATGAAAAAAAATTAAATCATAGTGATAAAGTATATTCTCCTAAAATATCCATCAGAAAAAATAAAATCTAGATATCTAGAGCCAGTTAAGTCCAGAAACCAGTTTACATGTGCTGGTTGGAAATGTCTTGAAAGAAAGGGGCAAAAGGCAAAAGTGCTACTGGCTGCTGGTGCTCGGCATAGTTTGTCAGACCAGACTTAGAGTTTTTAAATCCCCTGGCAAATTGCAACCTAAAACTGTCTTTGAGGTCCACATTAACACTTCAGTCAGTCACTGGATATTGAATTTACAGCTGTACTATGTTCACAGCCAGTGTGCTGCTGACTGACTTCTGCCCACGTGTGGACAGTCCTATCAATATTTTTTCCTAAAATCCAAATTCTCTTTTTTTCTTGCCAGGGTGAATCCCATTTGAGGAGCAATGCAGTGGGGTTAAACCTGAATAAAAACAGTAGATAAGGGCAGTATAGACACTTTATTTTGTTCCAGGAGTAAAATTTGGATTATTGGCATTTTCCCAAGATTAGTGGGCTGTGACCTGTGTAATGATTATGTTGGCAACTTCCAAACAGCAAAATTACAGTCATGAACCTGGGATGCACCTGTGCAGGTGTTCCTCCAGTGATACAGAATGTCTGCCAGTGACCAACCACCAGCCAAACAGCCTGGGCTGCCAACTGGTCAAGTGACACCCTCAGTATTTACCAAGGGTAATGTGACTCAACTAGAAAAACAACCAACAACCTGCTGGCCCATTTAGGATGAGAATTTCTATGGAAATCATCCCACCTTTTGCTGGTTTGTTTTGTTGGGGTTTCTTTCTCATGCGAGTATTCTCTACGCATTTCTCAGCACCATTCTCTTTTCAGATGTACTATGTGGTGAAAATATCTTCATGTCCTCTAGCCCCTTCTCCTGGTCAGATGTTCTTCAGGCCTGGTACAATGAGAGGAAAAATTTTGAATATGGAATTGGGGCAAAAACAAAAGGTGCTATGTTTGGCCATTACACTCAGGTAGATATGTTTATATATATATTTATATTTTAGGCCCAACAAATAAATATTAGCTAAGCAAGTTTTACCTTCTCATCATTAAAGGAAATAAATACAATGGAGATATGAGAATTATTCTAACAAAACAAGATGAAAACTTTCAAAGGAACAGAATTAGAATGAAAATAGTAGGTAAAGTAAGAAAATTAAAATGAAAATAATAGTCTAAGTGTATTTAGGAGTAAAGAGTAAAGGTACTGGTATTTCAAGACTTCAGGAAGTAACAATTTATTTGTTTGTTTAACGTCTGAAAAATGCCCAGACACTGGAGAAACAGGGTTATTAAAGTATCAGTAAGGAAATATAAATAGGTTTGTTGCAGTCAACAGAGTTCTTTTGACTCTGAGGAGCTGGACAATTGCTTATCCTAAACTTCTACAGTACCTGCACAAAACACAGGATACAAAACTTTACATCATTATTCCTACATTAACAGTTTCAATCAAATGAAGACATAAATACAAAATCAAAGGTTTTATATCCCCAATATTCTTTGGTTGAATAGAGGTGAAAGCAGATTTTCAGCAAAATGGGGCTCATATTTTTACTATAAAGGGTAAATAAAGCGACTTAACATCACTGCAAATATTTCTGTGATGCATATTGTATTTAAATGATTTTCAAATGTATATTTTTCATAGTCACATGATTTTTATTCTTTTACCTACAGATGGTTTGGCACAATTCTTATAAAATTGGATGTGGTTTTGCTTTCTGCAGCAACACTACGTACAGTTACTTTTACGTCTGCCAGTACTGCCCCGCGTACGTATTTATTCTGATTTTGGTACTCATTACATTAACAAAGTTAGTCAGGAGCTGGTAACAGGGCACACCACCAATAGCTGAGAAACAGCTTTGAAGAATCTGTATTAGGAATATGAAAGGACAGAAACATGCTCATGAAAAGAGTTGTCAAGCAAGAAAAAGCATAAAATCAGATGAAAATCTGATTTTCAGATTGTCACTTGCCTAAAAATCCTAGTTTTCATAATAGTTAATTAGAAATTTTGTACATTCTACTTGAAATCTCAGTTCAGAAAGGCAGACCATTATGTACAGTACAGTGAAGACTATAATTAATGACAAAAAACTTTAAAGAGAATGTTAAGGTAAAGTGATAATTTCAAGAAGTGCCTAAAATTAATTTCCACATTCACAACATCTTGTTGTGGGTTGACCTTGACTGACCATCAGTAGCTCACCCAGCCTCTCTGACTCTTCTCCGCAACAGGATGTGATAATTAAAAAATATGGCAAAAAGTTCATGGGTCAGGATGAGGTCAAGGGAGTTCCCTCACCAGCTTCTGTCATGGAAAAAAGAGACTCAGCTTGGGAAAATTAACTTAATTTATTACTATTAACTTAATTTATTACTAATCAAATCCGACAAGGAATAATAAGATGTAAAACCAAATCTAAAGCACCTTCTACTAGCCCCACCTTCTTCCCAAGCTCAACTTGCTCCTGATTTTCTCCACCTCCTCCTCCTCAGCAGCACAAGGAGATGGAACTGAGGGCTCTGCTCTGTTCATCACGTGCCACTTCCGCCACTTCTTCCTCCCCACGCTCTTCCCCCATTCTATTGTGGGGTCCTTCTCACTGGAGACAGTTCTCCATGAACTTCAGCGTGGGTTCTTCCCACAGGCTGCAGTTCTTCCTAAACTGCTCCAGCATGGATTCCTTCCATGCTTCCATTCCTTCAGGATTGGATTGCTGCAAGCTGTGTCCCCCACAGGGTCACAGGTCCAGTCAGATCCAGGGAGGGCTTCCCATGGGATCGCAACCTCCTTCAGGCATCCTCGCACTCCAGTGTGGGTCCTCCCCAGCTGCGGGTGGATCTTTGCATCCCCATGGACACCAATGGGCTGCAGGGGCACAGCTGCTCCTCCATGGGCTGCACCAGAGAATCTCAGCTCCAGTGCCTGGGGCACCTCCTCCCTCTCCTTCTGCACTGACCTGGGTGTGTGCAGGGTGATTTCTCTCACATATCCTCACTCCTTTCTTCTGGCTGCTGTTGCATGCAGAATTTATCCTCCTCCCTCTGTGTAATCACAGAGAATGTGTAATCACTATCACCATCACATGGGTCCGACTTGGAGCTGGCCACCACTGGCCCTGTCCGGAATAGAGACAGCCTCTGGTGTCTTCTCACAAAAGCCACCCCTGCAAATTCCTCGCCCTCTCTGCCCTCTGCCAAAGCATTTCCAGATAAACCCAGAACACATGTAAATACTGATTGCCATATAACCAAAGACTGAGCATAAATGTAACAGTAAGTTACATAAGTAACTGACTGTAAATCTAAACATATTTATAACTTATTTTTTCTCTCAGATATGGTGTAGTGACTTCATAGCTGATGTTGGTAACCTTGATGTTTCAGGGGAAACCTAATAAGTTCAATGAAGACACCCTACAAGGAAGGAGAGCCCTGTGGGGATTGTCCCAATGCTTGTGAGGATGGATTATGCAGTAAGTTCCAAGTATTTTATTTGTGATCTGGGTAAAGTTTATGCTTATAAAACAAACATACCAAAAAAAAAAACCAACCTAAACAACAATTAGTTTGTGCAAACTGATTTTAAAAAAATTAATTATTTGCTAAAACAGTAGGCCAAAAGCACTATCAGAGAATCACGTTTCACCATGTTGTCTGCTTTACCCATGTGAGATAATGATTTTCTATGCCCAGGAGAGACAAATCTCATCCTTGAACCTAATAAATTTTAGGGAAGGAGGGGACTTTTTTACCTTTTTTTTTAGTTCTTCATCCTTTAAACAATGGTGACAGGTCAAATGGAAGTAGCAACATGCTTGATAAGAGCAAGTAGCAAACCCGAGTTTTTAGAATTCTAATAGGAAATAAAAACATATGGGCTGAGTCTCACAACTCAAGATTTAATTCATGTCTTCTGTTATGGAATTAACCAAATTCTCACCACAAGCTGTAGCATAAAGAAAGAAAGCTTTAAAACACCTTTATGGGTAAGTGAGAAATCTGCTTGAGAGAGCCACACATTTTCTACGTGTGATCAAATTATTGATTTGGATGCTGCTGGGGAGTAAATGGCAATAGAGAGGAAAACATTAGAGGGAAAATAATGTTGATGAAAAATTATTCTGAAAGGACATGCTGAAGGTTTTCACTTCCCACTCATGATTTATTTTATGTTTCAAATCATTTTCAGCCAACCATTGAAAGTTTGAAGATGCTTTCTCCCAACACTCCTGGCAAAGCGTCCAGGATGTACCAGAGCTTCATCAAGTCCATGGCTCTGCTCCTGTCAATGCAGAACTGGAATAAAATAACAGGCTCAACTTTTACCTTCCTGGGCATTCATCTCCTTAATGAATTCTTCCACAAACACTGATTCCATCCTGCCTCTCCAACATATGCAGGACTGACTTGAGTACAGTGACTCACACAAGAAAAATCTGTAGGATTATGTCTATATTCTATTTATATAATGGTCCAGAACACGGTCGAAATCTTAATTTAAATTTGTAGGGTTTTTTTGCCAGATATATTTAATTATTAGTTTTTCTCATCTTTCTTTCCCCAAAATGTTATCTAATAAACATTTTCTAAAGATTTGTGGTTTCACATATTTATGATGTTCTTGGCATAGATGGATAGTGCTTGGTCATGTAACTTGATTGAAACTTTAAACTATTGTACTGTTAACAGGACCAGAAGATAAACAGGATTGCTTGAAATATGTAATTCCTGAAAGAAATTAGGGGAGCAGACCAGTTTCCTCTAGATCTATTCTGGTGTAGAATCTGTTGCTGACATATGTTCTACTGTAAAATGCTCAGTTGTGAAAAAAAAACACAAAAATACCCCAAAAAAACCAAACCAAATGTAGTTAATTTAAATTAAGAATCCTTTTTATAGTATAAGATTGCATTTAAATACAGGTAACTAAACCTGTCTTGTAAAGAAAAAGGACTCTCTGAGAAAAGGGCTTAATTCACAATAACAGGTAGTCAAAAGGGAGAAGGTCCCTGCATTTTGAAGTTTTGTTTTTCATAACAAGTAGACATGTTCCAATTTTTTTTAATATCTTCTTTTGCTGTATCAGTCACTAAATTACTCATTCTTCACTGACCAGTTCATCATAATTTTCATTCTTTCTTATTACCATGAAATAAAATTCTCTAATCTTCACCAACCTCGTGACTTTATTGGGATTAGGTGTTGAAGGGAGCCTAAATATTTAGTAGCATGAGCAGAAACAGGTTATGTGAGAAGATTTCCTCGGCAAAAACAGAAGTCAGGCAAGCAATCCTCCATCAGACACCTTTTCAGAGAGAAATAACAATTAGCATAAATAACCTGCCATCCCCACTCTGTGACCTTTGGGAAACAGGTATTCTTCTGTGCAGTTAACAATGGGGCTGAATATTATTTCAGTCTCACAAAGGTTGCACATTCCAGTGCCCTTTTGGTAAGGGAGCTGCTGTCATAATTAGGATTCCAAGTCCCAGAGTCGTTGGCACAGAATAATTTCATCACACATTTCTGACTCCTTCATTCCATCACACATTTCTAGTGTGAAAGACAATTATTAAGTTAAAAGTTCGATTTCACAACTCAAAGTGCTTATTATTTGGGTCGGTGTTTTTTCCTCATTCATCTCCACCACTTTTCCCCTCCAGGGCACACTGCCCTCTCAACTGAAGACAACTGTAAAAGTAAATTAAGCAATGCCAGGGCATAGGTGTGAGTGCTGGAACACGACTTACTACACTCTGAAATAATTAGCAGAGGTCCAGGTAAGAATGGTTATATTGCAATAGCTAATCCAGTGTTGTTATCAATAAGGAAATGGACAGAACCATTACCCTAACTCACAAAAGACTCTTTACAATGAATAATGGGTCAAGAAATCACAGAATCATTACAGCTGGAAAAGACCTCTAAGATCATTGAGTCCAAACATTTACCCATCACTGTCAGGTCCACCACTAAGTCATGTCCCTAAGAACCAGACCTGCATATTTCTTGAACACTTCTAGGGCTGGTGACTCCAACATTTCCCTCAGTAGCCTATTCCAATGCTTGACAGCCCCTTCTGTGAAGAAATTTTTGCCAATATCCAATCTAAGCCTCACTCAGCACAACTGGAAGACATTTCCTCTTGTCCTATTATTTGTTACCTGGGAGCAGAGACCAACTTACCCCTCAGCTACAACCTCTTTTCAGGGAGTTGTAAAGAGCGAGAAGGTTCCCCCTGAGCCTCCTTTTCTCCAGGCTGAGCCCCTTTCCAGCTCCCTCAGCTGTTCCTCACCAGACTTGTGCTCCAGAGCCTTCCCCAGCTCTGTTCCCTTCTCTGGACATGCTCCAGCCCTTCAATGTCTTTCCTGTAGTGATTTCTGTTACCTTCCACTGCAACCACAAGAACTCATTTCTCAGTCACTCATAAGAGGAAAGAAGCAGTGTAATAAGGTAAAAATCATCACCACACACCTCACCCAGGGAATAAAGGTCAATAAGCCTAATTTAGAACTCCAGGAAGATAATGGAACAAATTTTTTACCTGTCATTTTGTAACCAGTGGCATGTTAAATATCCGCACAGATCCTTCATGAACTGATCTTGCCAAAACTCTCTTCAGTGGGTCACTTAGATGAGATGTTGTGATGGCTTAAGTAACAAACTCGGGAGATGTGGTTCAGGTGAAAGTACTAAAACATGGCACAGCCGTGCAGCTGAACACACACATCCATGGATGCCCCTGAGCTGAGGGAGGAGGCAGAGATCTCTGGCACCTCAGGGTCCTGGCGGATGACAAGACGTCCATGACGCAAGAGTGTGTCCTGTGAGCAAGAAGACCCAATGAAGCACATCCGGAATCTGTGTCCAGTTCTGGGCTTGTTGAAACAAGACAAACATGGAGCTCTTGGAGTGAGTCCAGTGCTGGGTGACAAGGATGATGGAGGGCCTGGAGCATCTCCCTGTCCCAGAAAGGCTGAGGGAGCTGGGGCTGTTCAGCCTGGAGAGGAGACACAGCTGAGAGGGAACCTCATCCCTGGGTGTCCCTGTGTGCAGGGAGGGCTCCCAGCAGGGCCCAGGCTCTGCTCCAGGGCCCAGCAATGGCACCAGAGGAACGGGCAGGGACTGAGCCCAGCAATTCCACCTGGACATTAGGCAGAACTTCTGTGCTGTGCAGTGACGGAGCACTGAACAGAGACCAGAGAGGCTGTGGTGTCTCCCTCACTGGAGATATTCCAGAATTGTCTGGAAACACAAGCTTGTAAATGCTCTAAAACCACTGCTTTATGTGAGGCCCAGCTATTGATATTTCTAGGGCGTTAGAAATATTTAGTGACTGACTATGATACCAAAGTGACCTGTTGCAATCAGGCAGTGCTGGTAAAAGACTTAAAAGACATTATAAATATGCACTTCCTAACATATTGCAAGGCATTTTGCCTTGTCCCTGATAGCTCCTGTCATCACTGGGATCCCTACAGCAGAGCAAGCTTTCCTCCTAGCACATCCTGTTCCTGCTTCCTTCCACCTTTCAAGGAGAAACCCTTGATACCCTGCCTATCTTTAGCAAGAATCCAGAGTAAAAAAGGAGATGCCATGGAAAGGCCTGTGGAAAGGGATTACTTCCCATTCCTCCTTCTCACCTACTCCTGAGGGAGCTCCTTGCAGGGAGCTGGTTGCTCTGTGGCAGGGCCTAAATTATGTCCCACATGATGGACCTCTTGGTTCATTGTGGAAAAGTACATGATATAGGGTAGGATAGAATAGGATAGGATAAATTCAGTTAGAGGGGACCTACTTAGTGCAACTTCCTGACAAAAGATTAGTTTAGAATAAGTTCGTCTCTAAGTGTAAGAATCGTCTCACTGGTGCAGCAGGAACAGGGTGATGCGGACAGTTCAGCCAAGGCAATGTCTTGTCTCTTGTCATTACAAAGAAAATGTCCCTTAATGGCGGTTGGAAAAATCCTGTGGCAGGCAGAACTGAATTTGTTCTTTCTCCAGATTTGATGTCCTTTATAATGATCTTAAAAAAATGGGACTGCTGCACTTGAAATATTAATCATCTGAGGAGAAAGGTGCTGCCTTTTCTACTTGTATGGAGATAATCCTTATTGATTTTCTCTGCAACATTTAGCCACAGATAACCTTTTTAGACAAGTGTTATACAATGAAGAAATTAACATTGTGCTAATTCTAACCGGGCCATTTTCAGATGGATTTCCTGACTTTATGTCACTGTCCATCTGTTCCGCTGTATCGGATTGCTGAACAGGTAAGAAAGACAAAATTTAAAGAAATCAGAAATAATCTGTAGATAGTTTTACATGTCTGTAGTTTATCATTTTATCACTTTGTAGCTGGAAAAGCAAACATCAGGTCTATACTCGGGAGATGCATTTGAGATCAAAGAGGGGCCTGAGAACGTCTGTAGCAGCCCTAGCTGATACAAGAAATGCTCCAGAACCCGACGTTTTGCACCCTGAAATCCTGCTGTGGCACCCACAATCCTCTCTTTGGCACCCAGGCTGCCCACACAGTGACTTACACGAGAAGGAAGTGTCTCCAAATTAGATGCTAATTGCAACAAATGACTGAGAAAGAAGAGACCTACTTCAATTTAATAAGAATCAAAGTTTTAATCCTACCCCTCCCTCCATGCTGGGGTATACACAAGGGTTAAAGATTTCCCTAGGCATGGCAGAGTGCTATCAGAGGCAGTTAGGACCACACATTTGGATTTAAGCAGCTGTATTTCTCCCTGAGCTGTCTGTAGGGATCTTTTAATCTCAGTCTCAGCCTGTCCAGAAACAAGCACTCGCTGTAATATGTTAATAAAAACCCTCTTACTTTCTCAGCTGAAAGTGTCAGGCACTGCCCGCCTATCACTCTGCCTGTAATCCATTTGGCCACAGTTTCCTGGGATTATCAGTTAGTATCAGAAAATTGCTGTCAAATTTCCCATAAGTTTTGTTTTTAATGCTGTTGTGGCCTCACTGTGGAAGTGAAGTTACCTGAGGTGGGTTACACAGGTTGGAAGAGGAAGATCATCCCCAGCGGCACCACTACATTTCCTCCTTACCAAATTGATCTCACTTCCTAACCTGGCAGAAAATGATCCATAGCCTGGCTGGTACTGAGACATCCAGCCACAGAAGAAATAATTCAGGACAATTCAGGACAAGAGGAAATGTTGTCAAGTTGTTCCAGGGTAGATTTAGATAGGATACAGGGAAAAATTTCTCGACTGAAAGAGTTGTCGGGCATTGGCACAGACTGCCCAGGGAAATGATGGAGCCATAAGAAATGTGAAGATGTGGTGCTTAGGGCCATGGTTTGGTGGTAAGCACAGAGCTTCCACGATCAGTTGCAGCCTCAGGATGAGTGACATACCTTGAGTGTTTGGTGACACAAGACTCACACCATTACCACCAGTACTAAGACACTACCTTTCCCCAGTCCACCACTTTTCTCCCTCCTCACCAAATCCACATCTGGTTATAATCAGAAGTAACCAAGGCGGTTTTAGCTATCTTCAAGAAAAGTGACCTTGTGCCTGATTAACTCTTGCTGACATAAACCAGGACACTAACCCAGCAGGAAATATTCCTCTGGTTAGATTTCTCTTAAAGGGCGTAACAGCTCTCCTCTAATCACAGCATCAAAGCAGGACCTCAAGCAACTGGATGTGCTTGACTTTCCTGTACCGTGTAGCTGTTGGAATTAAACACCCACATTCACACAAAGACATAACACTTCCTGAGGTACGGGGAGCAGCTAAACATGATTGTGTTTCTGCTTTAAACACGCCTTAAGATCTGCAGCTGCAACGCTCGAACAAAATAGAAAACAGGTCAAAAGATGCACTCGTTAGATGAAACAGCTCTACTTAGCTACTGCTAAGATTCTAGTGCCAGGGGAATACATTGCAGGGTCTGTCATTTGTTTATCTCCCAGCTTATCAGAGGAGGGTGTCAAAGGAAATGAAAAGTAAAAGATAAGCTAGTTTGAGACTGACAAGACCATGTTGTCTAGGTTGCGTGAACAGCGACACAGCAACGTGTTAACCAGCATCGTTAGCGAAATCAGGGACAGGAATTGCACATCTGATGGCACTTGTGAGGTGCAGCACCATCTAATGAGTGCCACGGATCTCCGGTTAGTGCCGAGTACTGCCGGCTACCTCTGTGAAACAAGGTGGAGATAAAAGATAAGGAATAATAAAGGGGGATTTCATTAATCGGCTTCTACAGAAGGAGCGTATCAGTAGATAGCATTTAATAATGCATCGCCCCAAGCAGCTCGGTGTCTGAGCCTGATCTTATCCTCTGCATAAAGCACCTCCCCTGAGCCCCTGCTGTCTTTGTTCACTTCATGAACTGCAGCATCAGACCTGCTTTGCTGGCGGTGGGTGGGAGCAAGAGGCTCATTCTGCCATGAGGTGGTGCACAATGCACAGGATGCCTTTCTGCTCAATTTAAGACAATAACAGCAAACAGCAAGACCATTTAGGCTAAACCATAATTGCCAGCTGGCCCACCCATTACCAGTTAACATGAAACAAGATTGTACAGGTTGAGCACTGAAGTTTCTTCTTAGCCAAGATGGACCACACAGGTGCTGGGTTCAACCGAAGCAAAGAAGTTCGCCCATGAAAACCTCAGGAGTATCAGCTCAGTTCTGGGGAAGCAGCAGGCATGTTTCAAAGACAATATAGCAATTGTGCAGCACACCTGAATATTCCACATGTATGGAATAGATATGGTGTGTGCACTGTTGTCCCTCCTCATGACCAGGAAACACATCAGCAACTGCAGTGCACACTCTGAACAGCCCCGAGATCCAGGCAGAAACAGGAGATGTGTGTACACGTGTGCACGAATGTATGAGGTAGCTGTGAGTAGCTAAGCAGCTGAAGAAGTGGAGAGGTGTGATTTTGTACTGTTTCTCACAGAGGAAATGCAGCCCATTTTAATAATTCCTGCAAACCCTGTGGAGACACCATCAAACAGGCTCCAAAGGTAACACACTGATGAGAAGATGAATCATGTGTCCATTGCAGTCTAACAACTTCCCTGTGTATTTCAGAGGATACCTACACACTGTTGGTACATCACTGGTGGCATTCTACAGTAGGACAAGTAGATGCTTTCTCCATGGCATGACCTGAATCTATTCTGAATTTCAGGCCTTTTCTTATAGATTTTCCTCTGACACATTTCCATCTGTTCTTCTTTCATGTCTGTTTGTAGTGACAGGTTACACAGAGTTGGAACACAGGCCTGAGCACTGAAAAGGATTTCTGTGCCTTTGTAATCTTAGTCCTTGACTCAGTTTTGGCTTAGACCAAATAGCATTACTTTCCAGAAAAGCCTTGGCATGTTTGAGAGGTTAATAATGCCAACAGCCCTCCAGCGTCTTGGAAGACATGGTTCAAGAAGCAGAGTTCAGCTTTACTGACCAGAGCCAAACCAGTGGACCTAAGACCCAAAAAGTTATCATAGACAAATTGTACCATCCATATCCTTATATCTCTTCCCCAAAAAATAGTTTTCCTCAACCTTACCCAGAAAGAGATATAGAATAGTGCCTGACTTGACTCATGTAATGCTTTTTAAAAAGTTCTTGGTGACGTCAAGGCAGTCATTTACCTTATCTGCTCATCCAACCTGTCTTGAGCATCTGCTGTAAGAAGAAAATGTGAAATACAGGCCTGAAGTACCTTCATTATCTCTAAAGGCAGCATAAGGAAAATGGCTTTGAAGTAGAGCCCTGGTGAGATGAATGCCACTCTAGCAGTCTGGATCACGCTCTGGCAGGGACAGGTTCTCCTCACCATCTGCAGGTTCAAAAGACCTGTAGCTATAGTGAGGTTGATTTTGATGACAGCAGGCCTGGCTGGGGTGGAGCTGGAAGGTGAGGGGTCTGCAGAGATAAAAGGTTCTGGATCAAAAGCCGGGAAGTGAATAGTGGAGATGCTGTCAGTTAAACACTGAGACATTTTCTGCAGTGGGTCAAAAGAAGTAGTTTAAGAACTTTAAGATAAGAAGCCACTAAACACTGCAGAGAATTGAAGTGACTGGTCCCATCAGATGAACTAATTTCCCCACATTAAAATCCTAAAGGCACAGAGGTCATCTACTACACCACACATTCATAGGAGATCCATACTCTTGATCTCCCTTTGATTACATTAGGAATGACAGATTTGGCCAGCTGATGAATTTTCTGGAGCACAGGGAAGAGGAGTCACCACATAACCAGGCAGCCAAAGTCACCTTTACACAGCCATAGAATGCAGAGTTATAACTGGAGGGGAGAGGGGAAACTGTGGCAGACAGAAACTGTGCCAAAGGTGTCCAGAGGAAAAACACAAGTGAGAAGAAAGGACTGAAAAAATGACACATGCGTACACCTGTGCTAGCTCAGCCTGGCTCTGCCCCGAGTTGTCTCATCTGGGTGCAGTTTAACAGAGATGTTTCCTTGGAGCACAGCTGAGTGTGTCAGTCTGACTTCCTCCTCTCCAACTTAGGAAGAGGGGCAAAGTATTTACCTGATCAGTTTATGAAGAGCTGTGAGAATCAGTAACTTTTGACATGGTGCCAGAACATCTAAACTGCTCAATGCATCATAATTCCAATCTCTGCTTACTCTGTTCATCTATATTTTGGTCAAATTACCAGAAAATCTGATTTCCTCCTTAAATTGCCTTTTCCAGCTATTGCAGTAACTAAAGAGTGAACCTGATTTAATACACCTTTAGGAAGTAATTCAGACTTGAGAGAGCCTATTCAGAAATTGGTTTTACTCTTGTATGCAAAAATAAAACAAACTACTAATTTTCTGAAACATATTATTCAGAGCTTTGGCTTTTCTTTATCTCCACAAAATCATGCTTTCTCTTCTGCCATCAATAATCAAAGTGCCTGGAATTTTTTCATTCAAGTATATTACCTTAATTACTGGAAATCATTCTAAGTTTAAAAAGGCTAAGAAAAGGGTAAAAAAAGCCCTGTAACATATGACAGGGATATATATACACACACATAGGGATATACATATATACTTCTGACAGGGACACAGTGCAGCTAAACCAACAGATTCTTCAGATTTTACAGATTTTATTGCAGAAGTTGTTTTGCATTGTATTTTGATGTAAACTGCTGGGTACCTAAACTGCACAATCAACCCAAGCTGCATCAACTGTGGAACTGATTTAATTTTTATAACAATGCATATTTTTATGAGTGAAGATTGAAACCACAGGACTGCGTATGGGATAGAATATTCCAGGGAAAATACTGAAATCTAGTACCAACTCTGGTGACACAGGTGGCCTTATTGCTCCTCAGGAGGAAGCCACAGATCCCTTAATTAAACTGGGACACTGTGGGTATGAACCAGTTATTTATTTTGTGTGCATCGGCCTGACACACGTGGGGTTCTGAAGCCTGGCTGTGCCCCAGCAGGTGGCAGTGGAGGGTCCCAGATGATGGACAGCGCTGGCAGATGTGCAACAAAGCCATTCTGCTCCTGCGTTTTCCCATCGCCCTGTCACAGCTGGAATTGCGCTCCGCACACAAAACTGCTCAGTCTCGTTCCGAATCTTGCCTTCATTGAAAATATAGGAGTGCCCTCTGGTGGAAAAAATGAGCAATTGACGCTCCAGTGTCGCTAAAAAGAAGCATTTTTTCCTTGAACGGAAATACCAGTTTCTTGCTGGTAAACAAAAAAGTCTTAGATACATCACTGAATATTTCAAGGCCAGATTGGTCATTTTGTGCTTTGTCATTCTGCAAGGAAGTCTTCAGAGCCCTGAGGCTCCAGGTGTTCCAATCAGGGGCAGTGGTTTGGTGAAAATATCAGAGGAATGGTTTCGTTTCAAAGGGGCTCAAAAAATCACCTGGTTCCAACCCTCTGCCATGGGCAGGGACACCCCTCACTATCCCAAGTTGCTCGAGCCCTGTTCAACCTGGCCTTGGACACTGCCAGGGATCCAGGGGCAGCCACAGCTTCTCTGGGCACCCTGTGCCAGCTTTGAATTTTCCTCTGAGTTTAATCCCATCACTCTGCAATCTGGAGCTCATCCAGATGTGTGCCAGGGCTTGGCTGCCTGTGCTCCTGATAGCCAGGGCTCAAGCACTCACACTTGACTCCTACTATTGGGAAGGAGCAGATGGAAAGTTTGCAGAGGGTCAGCAAAGTAAAAACAAAGAAACTAAGTTCTGTTGAGATTTGTGTATTAATAGCTCAGCAGTTTAAAAAGGAAAACGTCAATGCTTAAATGTAAAAAGGAAAAAAAGCATATTTTAAAAAGCCATGTAGTTGGATTAGGATCCAATTAGGACTCCCCAGGATTTTGGATGAGCTATCAGAGCCATCTGTGTCAACAGCTGATGGAAACTGATATCACAGCAGCACTGAAAGAAAGAGGGAAAGAAAGGAAGGAAGAGAGAAAGAAAAAGAAAGAAAAGAAGAAAGAGAAAGAGAAGAAAGAAAGAGAAGAAAGAAAGAGAAGAAAAAAAGAGAAAGAGAGAAAGAGAGAGAGAGAAAGAGAGAAAAAGAAAGAAAGAAAGAAAGAAAGAAAGAAAGAAAGAAAGAAAGAAAGAAAGAAAGAAAGAAAGAAAAAGAAAGATCAAGGAAAGGAGTAGTAATTTGCGAAAAAAACTCAGGCAGATGATGACGTTTTTTAAGGTAAATATATATAAACTTGATTATTTGATAACCCGAACAGACTTTGTGATGTGTTGCTTGGCACTAAAAGTATCCTTGGAGCAGATGAAAAAATGTCCTGCTTGTACAATATGGAGTATTAAAGAAAAATTACTTTGGCAAACAGCACGTTTCCTGGTAAATACTCTCTGGCTCTGTGGGAGTGGTACTTCACTGAGCCAAAGTGTTTGCTTTCCACAGAGCAAAGGACAAGCAAGAAAAAAAGTCAGTGAGATTGAAACTTGCAGGTCTGTCATATGAGAATGTCACAGTGTAAAAGCTTTTTATATTTATCTTCTAAAGCCACACAGACATGGGGATAATCCAGGCAGTGAAATTTAAATCCCTTCTTATACACAGGGAAATGCAATAAATGCACGTGTAAATGGTTTTCACTACAATAGAACAGCGGGATGACAGAGAGGGAGTCAAGGCTGATGAAGTTCATCACCAATACTTAAAGAAGTAATAGAAAAAATATTTGAACCATGATCAAGGTTCAAGGCAAGGTTGGATGAGGCTCTGAGCCACCTGTTCTAGTGGGTTCATCCCTGCCTACATGATCTTTAAGGTCCCTTGAAATTCTGTGATCCTGTGATTTTAATAACCAACTTCATGAAGACAACCATCACACAAAAGTCATTTAGAGAACTGGGATGGTGGATATGGAACTTATGCCCAAAATTGAATCAGTGACTTCATCTGATCCAGGGAAAAACTGTGAGTCATATTATTGAAAAAGCAATGCATAAACTCATGGAAGCTATGCTGATGGAAAAACACATCTAATATTCCAAACTTGCATCAAGCAAGCCAGTGAGATGAAGAGGCCTCATGGTAGCAATGTCCTTAAAAGGGAACTTTTACATCTCTCTTTACATACCCAAAGCAGAAACGTGAATCAAGTTACTCTGCTGCTCTAGTATGCAAACTGCTGGCACAAAAAGATAAGAACCTGCATGTGTTCAGCTGAGAGAATCAAGGCTAAAATAGAATAAATATGTCAAGTGGCTGGGTATGGTAAAGTAAATACAATAAATATGACCCGGAAAATGGTGGAGCAGGTTTGGGTTGCAGTGACTCTCACACTTACTGTGCCAGTAATGCCATATACAGACAAGATTGCCATGGGTACGCTCAGAAATACCGTGGTTTGGACAGACTAGAAGCAAAACTAGGTTCAGAGGGGGTTATGGAATTAGGAAAGGAGATAATGGGGTGGGAGGGAAAGGCTCAAACTCAGAAAAAGGGAGAATGAAGAACAGAATCAAAGAACATTAGGAAGTGAATCATTTGGCAACAAGAACAGGGACACATACAGACATCAATGATGCCAACCTGTGGGCAGCTGAGGGCCACTCACTGTAAAACCCAATGTACTTTTCATGAGGTCAGGGTCTGGGTGAGTGGAATAGAACTGGGTCACAGTATCTATATAACTGTAATTTGAAAGTGGATATAGATCTCAATTTACATTTCAGAGATATAATTAATAATTTCATTGTTGCATAGCAGTCAATTAATTTTCACAGAATCACAGAATTGCTGAATCATAGAATGGTTTGGGTTTGAAAGGACCTGAAAGATCATTTTGTTCCCATCCCCTGTAATGGAGAGGGACACCTTCCACTGTCCCAGGTTGCTCCAAGCCTTATCCAACCTGGCCTTGGACACTTCCAGGGATGAGGCAGCCACAGCTTCTCTGGGCAACCTGTCCCAGGGCCTCACCCCCCTCTGAGTAAAGAATTTCTTTCTAACATCCAATCTAACCCTGCCCTCAATCAGTTTGAATTCATCACCCCTTTTTCTGTCACTCCCTGCCCTTGCCATAAGTCCCTCTCCAGCTCTCTTGGCACCCCTTTAGGTACTGAAAGGTCTGAGGTCTCCCTGGAGCCTTCTCTTCCCCAGAGTGAACAATCCCAATTCTCTTAGCCTTTCATATTCCTCAAAGCATTTAGTTCTGTTGCGAGTCTGCAACTTCCTGACATTCCCCAGGGTATCTTGCCAGCGCTCCAGATAAAGTCTGGAAAGGCACAAGTCCTCCATATGCACTTGCAACATCCATAGCACTGCAAAGGTGTCTTGTTTCATGTGAGATGGAGCCAAGTGCCTTCCTATGGGCTGCTGCATTGACCCTTAGGTCTTCACTAACCCAGAAGATCTCCCTCCTTCTGCTGAGATAACTTACTTAGATGTAAGTGGAAAATGTAGAAACCTACATTTCAGGTACCCTCTTTTAGTTAGACAATGGTATAATTCAAGTGTATTTTATGACTTATCTCAAAAGCATTTATTTGCTGTATTTGCTTTTCCCTGACTTAACCGTAGAAAAGCACTAGCACATGCATACTGAGATATCATTGATACTCATGTGAACAACTGGATACTTTCTAGCAGCAGAGAGCTGTAAAAGTTGTGTATCAGTTTCAATCAGGAAATATTATTTCCTTAGCAATCATTTTTCTGCTGGTCAGTACAGAACAGTGTGTACTAGGTTCATCTTTCTGGACTGTGGGTACATTTTCAATCACATCACATTTCTCCAAAGGAAAAAAATATTGCAGGATGCAGAAAAAAGGAATCTATGTCTGCCTTTGCAGGACTTTTTCTCAGGGCCTTTCCCACCAAAGAAATGTCTCCTCTTCCCTTTCTCCCCATCCAGCAGCTCTGTGGCTCCTCGATGTCAAGCTGTGGATAGGCTCAGCTGCAGTGAGGTGTGTGGAAAGCCCCCTCAGTCAGGAGATGCTTTTTTAAAATATTATTTTAAATACCCTCTGGTTATGTAGCTTCTATTCATCTTCTATCATGTAATTTCCACCTTCAGACTGTTGTCAAATCTATGCCACTACAAAAAAAGGTGAGAAGTCACTCCACAAAGAAGCTTGGCTGTAGACAAATGCAGTTGGTTCAGGAATTATCATGAGTCAAAATACATTTTATCAGTAATATAATTTCCAAATGACTCTTCAAGCTGGGATTCCCTGATTTTAAGTGGAGTTTCTATAAATCTTTTCACAGCTCCAAATATTTCTCATTTACTTACTTCAACAGTCCAATAGAATTTTCTGTATGAGACCCACTGACCTGGAAATCAGATTTTTCTGTTTTCTAACACATTTTAACATTACTTTTTGTTGCAACGAATTCTAGGTATTTTTTACCAACTGAACACCATTACAAGAAGATCAGTCTTCTTTCTGCACCCCCTGAAACAACTCTGGTTTGCTTTTATGTCAAATACACAAAAAAGCTAAAATGTTCATATATAAGCATTTAAGGAATACAAGCATTTTAAGGAATTAATTTCACAACCACTCTTTTCAAAAGATTTCAGAGTAAAAGGCCCCACATTGTTACTACTGCTAAATTATAAAAAATCTTTTTCCAGCAAATACATGCAGCAAATAAAGGGGTGTTCATAAAAAAAACTTCAGTTTGTGTAGCCTGTAGTTCTCAGACAAGTATGTCTGAAGTTATTAACCATGTAAATGAACAAAAAACCTGTTTTATATAACAAGTAATAAACAAATGCCTCCAGATTGTCATTACATTTGAGATATCTGTGATAATTTGAGTCTGCACTGCTTTGTGTCTCTCACTATTAGTTAGAGAGAAAGGGTATATTGTCACTTCCTCTAAAGAAATTTAAAAATTAATTAATCATCTATATCAAAAGTCAGTTTGAATTCTAAGAAAAGTCATTATGGTTTGTTTGCTCTGTTTTTTGTCGGCCAGGTTTAGTTTGAATAAGGGATTAATTCTAAAGATTCAGCTGGGCTTTTGTTTGGTTATACCTGACTCTCACAGAGGAAGACATATCTGAAAAATAGTGCTATTCTAATGGTTTCCACATGGAATTCTTCTGTTCACTTTCTGTTGTTGTTTTAATTCACTTACAACAGGTATTGGTTTATTTGGTTTATGGGAGAAATATGATTGAAGGGATGAATCTCATCTCTCTTATTNAAACCCCCGGGACAACCGTTTTAGACCTCTATCTGATATTTTCTCTTATTCTAATCTGACATTTTAAATATATTAGACATGTTGCTTCCCAAAGGTTACTTCAGAGGTGTGTTTTATCCATTTGCAAGGAAAAGTCCAGCTGAAATGCAAATGCTTCCACTTTTGGGTTGTCCCAGGAGACGGAATGAGTTTTATTCCAGATTTCTTTTCTGGAGTCAGATTCTTGATGTCCCATAGCAGAGATTTAGAAAATATTTCTAATGACTTACTATGTCTAAAGTAAAGCTGAATTATCAACCCCTGTATGCTTAAAAAAGGACAATTATGCATTTTTACAGTGCTCAGCTTTGCCACATTTCAGCAAAGGTTGAAAAGAACTTGAACACAGGCACAAATTGAACTTTGATATGAGAAGTGTATGATTGTACTGCTTGAATCACTTGCTAATCCATTTTGGGCTTCATGAAAATGACTTTCATATACATACACAAAATACCTCCTGCAATTTTGTATGTTAGACTTTAAAGGCTTTTTGAAATAATAGTACTACAAAAGAATTACATTTATTACCCAAGGAAACCATGAAATCTCCTTGTTGCAAACTTTCTAGAAACATCTAGGAAAACATCTCTAAGGAACAGCTCATTTTTTACAGACCACTTTCTGGGAGAACAAGAGAAGGAGTAGGCCTGTAAAAGTTTCTGGATAATTTTTTTTTTTTTCATTATTACATTGTACTGAGCTTATGTATGGTTACTCTGCCAGGAACTTTTTGATTGATTGACTCAGTTGCTTCTCTGCATAGTAGTAATAATAA